>LPNX011029294.1:0-89456 GCA_001517045.1 Pseudotsuga menziesii
GGAGTTCTAAAACACAACCAACTGTTACATTTAGTATTAAATAATGGTTAACTGACTGTGGTAGGTGATAAAAATGCCCCACATGTGTGCAATTAATTAAACAATTATTTAACCGAATGTAGAGAGCTAGAACTGAATGTAACTGACTCCTAACTTGGCTTGACTAGTCATCAACTGAAGTTAACTGACCTTGGTTGGTTTCGGTACTCCCAGTTGCTTCCTAAATTGTAGGGATTGATCTAGGAGACCTCCTAAACTTATGGAATCAAGTGCAATAAGTGGCAGTGAGCCTCAATTAGTGTTCCCGACACTTTGGTAACTGAAACATGTGCCCCAATTAGGTTAAGTTTAAGCAATGGTGCTAATGACTATAAATAGACTGGATGGACTCCCGATTTAGACATGACTCCCGATTTAGACATATGACCAAATTTGGACAAGGGAGGATTAATAATCCTAACACTCCATCCATCATCTTCATCATTGACAATGACAAAAAATTCCTCATTCCTCACCATTAAAGATAATCCTTTTAAATTATCCATAAAATTACATAATTTAAATTTCTTGTTAAACGTTTTTAACTTTCATCAATATTATTTATTAAAAGAACCACATATAATTTAAAAATTCAAAATTATATCAAAATATCTCTTATTCCTAAAATACATAAAACAAAAAATTGTCTTCTCCTCAAAACTTATAATTTCGTTCGATAATCCTACTTTATTATGGAACTTATACCATATTAACATTAAAATTGTTTATTGTTTAAAGCACAATGTGACACTTTTCAATCATATGGTTTCTCATACACAAAGTTGATAAACATCGAAAAACAAAAAATATTATTTATTGGGTTTTTATAACCCTGAGTTAGGAAAAAATAATCCTTGTTTAGAGTCAATGGCTCACTTTGGAACATTAATTCTTTAGTAGGTTTATTCAATATTTGTGTTTACACTGAGATGACTTTCAATATAAACGATTAACCTTCAACACTACCGCAATATAAATAAAATGTATTAATGATTTATAATTTTTATTTTAAGTATCAACAATGAATTTAATTAAATAAATTTACACTAATACCATATGATATAATATGATTAAAGTTGGCTATATCGAATATTTAAAAAAAAACATTACTATCAACATTCTTTATTTTAAGAAGAAGAAAAAAACACTACTATCATTTATAACCCTATTTTCCAATGCCAACATCCATACTATCATTTACTATCAACATTCTTCATTTTAACAACAATAAAAAAAACCATTACTATCAACATTCTTCATTATTCATTTATAGATCTTCATGTTTTGTTTAGATTATGCTCTTGACTTAATCTAAGAATTATATTATATTGTAAGCATTAAGAAACACATTTATTTTTGTAGTTGATCCTTAGATATGCCATACATAAGTATTATTTTAAAATATATAGCATTGCAATTAGTTTATTTGTTGTGAATGTTTTTTAATTTGATTACAATTGTAAATGTTGTAAATATATAGCATTGCAATTAGTTTAGTTGTTGTAAATGTTTTTTAATTTGTTTACCATTGTTCTTTCATATTTAGGTTCAAGTGGGCTTATGGAGATGGAAGTGGCACATTTATGTCAACAACTAGATGTTTTGGTGGGTGTCCTTGTATCATGATCAAATAGAGCCATACAATACATGTTATAGTCAGTTTAGTTCAATCCTAAAGATATGGTGATGGATGACCTTGACCCAGAGTAGATCGTATTGTTCACATGATTCAAAAGTGATGTGACAACTAACCCCAACCAAATGTTCACAATGTTCCCTTAAATTTTCTTAGTTTGATAAGTTCCCTAATGTGACTCTAGCCATTTCTAAGCTAGAGATACATATTAAGCATGAGCAAGGAAATGACAAACGGGAGCGTATTGAGGTTTATCTTGAGCCAACAATTCATAGAATATTGATGCAATTGTTATTTCTATTGTTCATTGATGTTAATTTTCACGTTGGTTAGCTGAGCTAGATGTTTTTGGTGATTTTTTTAGATATATAATTTAATAGTCTGAGCAACCTTAATGAAACATCTATTTTGGCCTTCATGTGATGTACAAATATGACCACAAACCATATGCTTGTGGACACTATGTTTGTGCTCACGTTACTTTTTCCAACGAAAATATAGCATGGCCATTTTATTGGAATAAAACAACAAAGTATAATCAGAGAGAAAGGCCCCTAGGGATTTGTCAAGAAGTAAGATTGGTTTCCAACATGGAAATTTGTATGTTCTTGTGTCAACAAACAAAAATAACCCAAAGTTGTTAACCCATGATATATAAATTCTATACCATTCATACCAAACAAAACCCTACTCCACTTTGCATTGGATCCCTATTATTTTGTTTCCCTATCAAAGAAACCATGTGGGTTGTTTTCATTTATGTAAGGGTTTACTTGCTTCCCTTATTTTCTAGTTTTTGACCGTTCGTATACCATTCCAAAACTGTGTCGTGCACATATAGGTGGCACTCGCATGTTTCCAATACCTATGTAGAAGCACATCTAGTTGGCCTTCGCAGGGGCTCCAACGCTCCTTTCCTCTCATTAGAGCTCTCAGAGGTCACAAATTTAACCATGGAGGTCACAAAGGAGGTCAAGTAGTTGGAAAATGAGGCCAAGGAGGTAAAGAAGCTCATAGAACAAGTTGGGGAGGTTAAGGAGTTTGCAGAGGTCACAGAGGTCACCATGAATGTCGCAAAGGAGGTCAAGTAGTCGGAAAATGAGGTCGAGTAGGTCAAGGAGTTCATAGATTAGGATTGGGAGGTTAAGGAGTTTGCAAAGGCCACCATGAAGTTCGTAACAGAGGTCGAGGAGGTTGAGGTGTTCACATAGGAGTTTAAGGGGGATGAGGAGTTCATAGAGGAGTTTGAGGAGGTTGAGGAGTACATAGATGAAGTCAAGGAGGTCGTATAGGAGGTTGAGAATCCACAAAGGATGCAATTCCTCCAAAATTGGTTAGTACCCACACTTACTTCACCTAAAAGTTATGAGTTTGACATAATGTGCTACAGATTTTGGTTGGATGCTATTTTTGTGTGAAATGCGTTTTTAATTTTTCATGAATCCACATTTTTCAATCACCATAGATATGAGCATAATGATCAGTCATGGTCTTCCCATCCCATAGGTGTATAATGGAAGAGTACATACAGAGGAGAGCTATAAGATGATGTTTCAAAAACCCTTACCTAGAATAATAGTTGTTCCTAGTAAAGGGGCAATCGATCTGAAACCAAAAAGACACAGAAGTTTTCCTTCCCGAGCTTCCTCACGTGTTTGGGTTCCAGGGATCTGAAACCAAAAATACATAGAATTAAACATTATAAAATCCTCAATAGACATAGACATAAACAAAATAGTATAAGAGGTATCTGAAGATATGAGAAAGTATGCCAATTGAAGAATCAAATAAATATTGCAAATAAATCCCATTTAGAAACATCCTATATTCTCATACAATACTACCTAACATGTTGTTTTTGGAGTCTGAATTTTTTTGCATTGCTGAATGTGGATGTTGTAGACATTGTGATTGATGACTTGTTTTCTTCAATAACCACTGCTAGTATATGGTCATTTATATGTGGCACCTAGCTTTCACCCAAATAATAGTTAACAATGAAGACTTTAGTTTGAAAACGTTTGTTACCCATATCATTAGTGGTGAAGTAATACTGAATGCTGGGAATACTTCTTTTCTTTTGTGAAAGTATTTTGTCTTATATATATTAAGACAACAACAAAGTACAAAGCACAGGCCCTCATAACACTGAATTTATTACTTGTCAACCAAGGAAGGAAAGCATATCAGACTAGGCTCCCATACTAGAGGATGTAATGTACCTTCTTTCTAAGTAAAAGGCGTTTTCACAAACTTGAGTTGCTGAGCCATCTAAAAAATCATCGAGATTCAAAATCCATTCTATTGAAATCCTTTTGAGAATCTTCACACGTAGCTTTACATTTCATTTTTCATAAATATCATAGAGATGTGATCCAAAGAGCATTCCAAAGCCACCACTTCATCTTCTTACATAACTAAGGCTCACCAAAAGAGTTGTCCTCTCCAATGTCTGGGATTATAGAAAATATCATGAGCCCATTGTCCTGTATAAGAGCATTGTGGTTTGTTGAACTTGCAATCCGAAAATATGTCTCTAATATTTTATTTATTTCCATAGTAGTCACCACCATCAGTTAGGATAGGTCCATCAAGTCTATGTTAGTTATCTAGGAATTTGAACAAAATCCTACCACCCAAGCACCCTGAGTTTATAGCCATCGGAAGTTATCCAAATGGATTAATTCTCACTCAAGATACTTCTTCATTATCTCCAGCCAACCATTTAGAGTTCAATTTCATATTGATGTTGGGTTTGGCTTAGATTGAATTATATATCAAACACGATTCAAAGAAAATGATAAATTTTTCAGTGTGCCAAATATGATTTTTCCACATTGGCTGATTCCACATGCATAACAACTTCAAATCTATTCAATGAATCACTTAATCAATTATTTCTAGGTAAGTGGGCTTATTATTATTATTGAAATTTGAGAGTGAACCTACTGGAACTATCCCTCTAGGAGAACCAACTATGATGTTATGGAACCTGCAATTCTTTCTATTTGATGAGTAGCTTGCCATGAAGAGAAACTATCTAGAAGACAAAGTCCCTATGAATGGTCTCTTCCCCAACCCCTTGTATGTTCCTAAACATAAAAATGAATCTCAAAACAACAAAGGAAATGGTAATTATGAATTGAATTGCAATGAAAGGTCACACCAGTCCATGGCTCAGCTTGGGAGGGACACCATAGTCTACGAATAGCTTAGGGATTGTACCATAATCGACAACCAGTCCTAGATGGATTATACAATCATGACCCAACCCCTGGAGGGATTGCACAGTAAATCCCAGCTTATATACGGTATAAACAGTGATATCCAATCCTATGAGGATCATACAAAGTCATGTACCAGCTACAAATAGGTCACAAACCAGGTATAACAACCCCAAAAAATTGTAAAAACCTAAAAATATGCCCTAAAAATCCCTAAAATAGTCCAAAATTTTCCCTAACTACTCTAGTGGCCTCTTTCCTTTCTCATCTCCTACCTCTCCTATTTTCTTCCTTTCCTTCTTCTATTCCTTTCTCCTCTTCTCTCCTTTCCTTTTGGACTAAATTTCCCTCTTTGTTTGGACCACCTCCAAGCCTCTTGATCTACCTCATTCTTCCCATGACCTTCCACCAACAGTATAAGGGCTTCCTTTTCTTACCCTCAACACCCTTTCCTTGGCCTTAAAACAACCTCACCTCCTCACATTGGACCTTTTTGGTTCCAGGCTGTAACAACCTTATTCTAGCAATATACAGTTTGCAAATTCATTTTGCAGACTGTCTCTAAACACTGCCCTAAGCCTCCACCTGCACACATAACAAACAAATAGTTGGTCGAGGTTAAAATTAGTGATAAATAGAATATTTCGGATGCACATGGCCTAGGGAACTTGCTATAGTACATTTAAAACCTCATATGCAAACACATGTTGTTATCTTTCCTTTATTGACATGAATGGACAATCTTACAACTGACTAGTAATTGCATAATGAAATGAGGGATGTTACATCCATTTGACATGACTATCATAAGTGTTTGGTGATGTGTTTGGATATATGATAGAAATAAGGGATTTATCTATTTTCTAATTATAATTATCTCAAGTTTAATTGCAACTACCTAGATCCAAGGGCTACCAAATAAACCCTAGTCTGTCACTTGCACACTCACCAAGGCTGCTCCCCTCTCTTATGAAATTTATTATTATTTTGGAGGAGTTGGTCCATTGTTTCAAATTTGGAAGATTTGATCCTTGATACTTATTTATTATCCCAAGAACATGGTTGTGTGGGGGCTACTTTACGATGGAGTTCTATATCAAGCCTACTGTTTGCACCCTTCTCTATGGCACACCTTCTTTGGAGTTGTTTTTAGTAAGAGTTTTATTTGGTTTAAGAATGAAATGGCCCTTTTCTCACATGTGGCATCATTTAAGAAGAGTATCACTCCGCATTTGAGTCTCTTTGTGCACACATCTCTATGTCACACCACTCCAACAAGCCTTGCAAGTCATCTAAGAAAGAGTGCTCATGTTAGGAGAGGACAAGTGGCATGTTGGTGAATATGTCTAGAACATTTGACCTCTTCAAGGATAACATCCTTAGGTTTTGGCCTCATTTTATTAATTTTTGTGTTGGTGGTGGTTGGATGGAAACCTGCAAAATAATAGCAGATCCTCATTTGCAATGTGTTTCTTCCATTGTGGAGAAATGTCCTAGGCTATTGGGTTGAATGCTGAAGATATTTTTGCAGCTTTGGAGCTATATTTTGGGATATTCAAGGATATCATTTTTCATTATAAGGATGTTGTCATGTACTATTTGTTTCTTTTCCTAGCTGAAAAATACTTCTCCTAATATAGTGTTTATGAGCCATCATAGGAGGGTTGTGAAGAGTGATCTGTTTTTCATCTTAAAACTTGATAATATCATGTATGAATCGTGCAATGGATGGAGTAATTATTCAATGGAATATTGTCTCTTTATTGGATATATTCAAATTTAATGGTATAATTTGAGGCACATATATAATGGAATTGTTGTAGTATATTTTTGAGCTTTGTACATTGGCTGTAAGTGTAAATTGCATACCTTTTATGGACAAGCCTTAAAAATATTGTAGAAAAAGCTTGACATGCCTAATCATGGATTTTTGCTCAAGTGAAAGATACAGTTTCTCTAATCCTATGAACAAGGAGTTCAATAATCAGGACCATTGACATAGATTTACGTGGAGTGCTTGGTGCTTTTGATTCAATGCCATTCCCATATTCTGATATGGACTCAAACCCTAGCACTTCAATTATCCTCTAGGTTTTGTCTTTCAATAATAATATTCTAACCTTTAATAATAATATTCTGATGTCATTTCTATAAACATTTGTATATGATACATATCCTTGCTAGCATAACCAAAAATTCCTCTCCCTTTGGTCAAGAATTATTTCACATCCTTAATAATCTAGAAACCCATATGATGAAAATGCAAAGAGAAGAATGGAAAATCACATGGAATTTACCATTGTAGGTGATGAGTCCCCTTGCGTTGAAGAATAGATTTGTGAAAGGTCTTCAACAGTGATCCACTTATTGGAGGATTCTACATACATAGCTACAATTCCTTCCAAGCTAAGACTTTGACATGATCTCCAATAAAATATATGTATCAATATATACTCAATTAACATTAGATATACTACTGTAAATAAAATTACTGACAATGCAGAGTTTATAAACCATAGTGCCATCAAGGGTCTGAGACCTGCCTTGAAGTTGTAGGGTTTACATGCCCAAGGAATGAGCAGAACTAAGACAATGAAGATGCCCTAGGATGAATAAAGAAGCCTACAAGGTTGTAGCCAAGCTAGTAATGAGAGATACTTGTATAGATTATAGATATGGGGAATGGATTTAAGGCATAGGTGTACACTAGGTTATACATTGGAGGGTTCAAGTCTTAAAGAACAATTGTATTGTGCTTGTTGACTCAATGTCATGGGTTTGGTAAGACTCTGGATTGAGTTTTAGGACCTAAAATGACCCTATATTTTGCACATTGTGGATCGTATAAGGAACATCCTTAATAATTTATGTTGTAATGTCCCATTAAAGACCCTCTACGATAAAGTAGCATATAATCATGTAAAATGTTTTTATTCACAACACTTTTATTACATTTGAAGTGATACACCATGGGACGATTATAAATATGGTATATTTTAACATATGTAAATATTTGATTTTTTGCTTTTAATGAAAGATATATAGGGCTTACTGGGCAAAGAGAAACTTATAGAGATGAATGGGGGTGATCTTAAGAATCTTATGAAATATCCATGTGCCAAGATAGTCTTATCCTATTCCAAAAATGAAGAAAGTGGAGGAAATTATTCTCTAGATTTGAGCCAGCATCTCCTAATTTTTAGCTACATGTGTCCTCCCAAAATACTAGAACTAAGGTAAGTTGTTTAGGACTCTATTATTTCTAATATTTCTATAAAAATGAAAAGGAGGAAAGGGGTATGGGTTGGACGTTGGCTGGGTTACAAATAGTAATGCTGTTGGATTTTAGTTATGTGTTGCTGGCTGGGATTACAAAACAAGCCCATGTCTGTTTGAAAATAAGAATGCCTCTAATAGAGTCATTATTCTATACCCATGATATTGAGAAATGCTATTGGGTTGATTCCTATCATTGCTTTTTATGTAAATATAGCATACTCTTTTATGGAACACAATCATGGTAAATATAGCATACTTTTTTATGGAACATAATCATGGTAAAATAGCATACTCTTTTATTGGTGATAGGGTAGTGTACTTATTAGGGATTCACTTATGACACAATCATGGTAATCAAACAACCTTATACTTGGTTGATATGTAACATGATAGATAGAGTTGAATAGGCTCATTATTATGTATACATGGTGTTAAGTTCTTACAAAATCGATACTCTGCTTAATTGTACATTAATATATAGTATATATTATGGAAACATAGGTACCATTCATCATAATTAGTGAGACTAGAGCTTATATATGGAACTACTTGACCCTTTTAAGGTGAAGTATGTGAAGAGTAACATTATGGATATCGTACTTGATTACTGGGTATTTATGTCCATATTAGCCTTATCTCTTTAATTGGGTAGTGTATGATTAAGTATTCCTATGGATACCATAGGAATATAATAACATTAACATTAGAAATATTAGGAGGATATACTATCTTTTTATATTCGGGAAACAATGTATATAATGTATACAACATGATATCCTTATATTAGAGTCATTACCAATAATTATATACATCCTTTTTCACCTTAGTGGTGCCATAGGCTAGCTAGGGTGTGGAATGGACATTGTAGTATAAATGCAACAATTGTTCCATGACTTTTTCAGGTCTACGTTTCCTTTGTCTATCCTCCATGTTTCCTCATTTCTAGCATATCCTTACACCTTAGATCTACAAACTCATGAGTGCATTATTCATTTTTTCCCAAACCTGCAAACCCTAGTTTCCCTATTGTCTGTCTATTGTTATCTCTCATATACCTCTCAAAGTTTGGTTTTAACCCTAAACAATGGAAGTTTTCCATTCCATTCATGAAGAATTCCATTCAGTTAAACCCAAAACATGAAGAATTCCATTCAATTCAACCCTAAATGATGGATCCGGATGCAACTGATACAACCTCAAAACCATAATAGCTATTGGGGAAAGACTCAGACGAGAGTTTGTTGCGATGAGTTGGAAGATTTTCTAAGTTATGTGTAAGCCTATGGGTTTAGAGTAAAGAGAGAGGAGTGACCAAAAAAATGAATAATCAAACCAATGTAGACTGGAGAACTGACCTAGAAATTGTGTGATCAAGTTGGTGTAGTGTTAGAAGCTCTTAGAATGTGAACTCATCTAAAGAGGTTGGAGAAAGTAATGCATTTCTTCGGATATCTGACATATATGCTATACCACCAACATAATAAATTCATTTTTATGACTTTAGCCATGTCTACAGGGAGCACAATATGAGTGTCTATCATTTATACAACAAAGCATTGATTATGAAGGCCCTCCTACTCTCCTTATCGTAACTTTTAGAACGAGAAATCATTGAGGAAGGCATGATATAGTTAATTTAAGAGCCTTTTGATTTGTGCATAATAGTCTTTTTTGGTTCTTTCTACTATGGGATACATCATCATCTTTCTTTTTTTAGCTAGGGATATAGAGTTTGTTTTCATCCCCTTAGGGGTGTGTTTTCTCCACTCTTGATGCCCCCTTTGATAAGCTATTTGGGCTTCTTATGTTCTCTGTGTGGTATTTCTACTTTAGTCATCTTGGGATTGTGGGTTCCATCCCTCCTGACGATGTTTTTCTTGATACTTATGATCTCCACTCATTAATAGACTATGTAAAAGTTACCTTTTATTCACTACTGAATATCAAGCTGGAACACCTCTTTTTCTTCTGAAAAAAAGATACAGAATATTTGCAAATGCTTTTATGACATATATTGATATCGGTAAACTAGGTCTTTTATATTTTTGGGTGAGGAAACAAACTAAATCAAAATAGGCACCCCAATCGATATTGTAAAAAACATAGTTTGTATTCTGAGATTAATTGGCTGAAGCATTTGATATGGAACGACTTGATATCTATATCATCTTAAAGGATTATGTGTTGAATTGTTATACTAGGGATTTATTGATATTATTCAGGATAATGATATCAACATTATGTCATGCTTATAAGTCTTTCCAAGTTTTTTGCTAGTATTTTTCTATGTTTTTGCCAAAAAAATTTCAAGCCATGGTGTAGGTAGAACGAAATAGGTATTTGTCAGACCTGTCCTCCTCTAGTGAGGGGAGTTTGGGAAGGCTAGAGGAAAGTGAGACATGCAATAGGTCTACAAGGGCTAGATCAACTAGATGTCATAAGATAAGAAGAAAATTCAATAAAGGCATGGAATTGTTTCTCAAAGGAGGGGGGTCATGTTCCTATGATGATGGGACAGTGGGAGACATCGAGGTGCCCTTAAGGTACAAACACCTAGTGAATCAATGGGTTCCTAGGGATCTTCCTCAAGTAATCACTGATTTTTGTGTGAACGAGAGGATATATAGAATTGCATCATCATCATTACATGGATTGGGGTTGTTTTGCATGGATGGCATAAAGGTTGGATACAGTAGATGTATAGAATTGATGGAGTATGCTGGACCTAAGTAAAGCAGGCTAGTCATTTGTTGTGAGACACGATCCAAGAGGAAGGCCAAAAAAGTATAACCTAGAAGATGGTAATGAAGAGGGTGTTCTGGAAGAATAATATGATGATGAAGAGCATGATCAACATGATTTAGATGATGATGATGATCCAATAGAATATGTCAAAGAATTATTTGAATTAGATGATGTAGTAGATAATTCCCATGAAGATTATAACGACGATGACATGATGAGAATAAATGACTTAGATGATGATGATGCTATGGCCAATCCTTACAATGTTGACTCTGGATCTGATGATACAGATGTTGACTTGGATGAAGAAGATGATGAAATATATTGAAAGGTAAATATTTAATTAGACCTATTCTTTTATCTTTTTTTTAAAAGGGTCACTAACATCATCATCAGCATCATCTTCATCATCATCATCACCATCATTACCATCCACATCACCAACGTCATCATATTGATCATCATTGTATTCATCATCATCATCATCATCTTCATTGTCATCATTGTCTTCATCATCATCATCGTCTTCATCATCATCGTCGTCATCATATTAATCATAATTATGATGATCATCATCGTCGTCGTCGTCATCGTCGTCATCTTCAGTATCCTCATGATAATCATCATCATGATCAACACCATTATCATCATCATCATCATGTTCATTATCATCATCTTCATGATGATGATGATGATGAAGATGACCATCATCATAATCATCATCACCATCCACATCACCATTGTCATCATAGTCTTCATCATCACCATCATCATCATCATCATCATGGTCATCTTCATTGTCGTCATTGTTTTCATCATCAGCGTCATCAGCGTCTTCATGATGATGATGATGACGATGATCATCATCATCATCACCATCGTTTTCGTTGTATTCATCCTCATGATAATCATAATCATGATCATCATGATGATTTTCATTATCATTGTCTGCATCGTCGTCATCATCATCATCATCATCATCATCATGTTCATTATCATCGTCTAAATCATCATCATCATCATCATCATCATCATCATCCTCATCATCGTCGTCATCTTCATCATCATCACCATAATCACCATCCACATCACCATCGTCATTATGTTTATCATCATTGTCTTCATCATCATCATCATCATCGTCTTCATCGTCATCGTTTCTTCATCATCATCATTGTCATTGTCGTCTTCATCATATTGATGATGATGATGATCATCATCAGTAGCAGCAGCATCATGATGTTCATTATTATTTTCTTCATCATCATGATGGTGATGAAGATGATCATAATTATCATCATCATCACCATCATCACCATTGTCATCATGACCATCATGACCATCATGATCATCATCATCGTCATCTTCATCATCATTATCTTCATCGTCATCCTCGTCTTCATCATCATAAAATTACATAATTTAAATTTCATGTTAAACATTTTTCACTTTCATCAATATTATTTATTTAAAAAAACACATATAATTTAAAAATTAAAAATTATATAATATATCTCTTATCATCATGATCATCATCTTCATCCATAATCATCATCATCATCATCATCGTCGTCATCATCATCGTCATCATCATCATAATCATCATCATCATCATCATCTTCATCCATCATCTTCATCATTGACAATGACAAAAAAATTCCTCATTCCTCACCATTAAAGATAATCCTTTTAAATTATCCATAAAATTACATAATTTAAATTTCTTGTTAAACATTTTTAACTTTCATCAATATTATTTATTAAAAAAACCACATATAATTTAAAATTCAAAATTATATAAAAATATCTCTTATTCCTAAAATACATAAAACAAAAAATTGTCTTCTGCTCAAAACTTATAATTTCGTTCGATAATCCTACTTTATTATGGAACCTATACCATATTAATATTAATATTGTTTATTGTTTAAAGCACAATGTGACACTTTTCAATCATATGGTTTCTCATACACAAAGTTGATAAACATCAAAAAAAAAAATATATCATTTATTAGGTTTTTATGACCCTGAGTTAGGAAAAACTAATCCGTGTTTAGAGTCAATGGCTCACTTTGGCACATTAATTCTTTAGTAGGTTTATTCAATATTTGTGTTTACACTGAGATGAATTTCAATATAAATGATTAACCTTCAACACTACCGCAATATAAATAAATTGTATTAATGATTTATAATTTTTTTTTATAATTATCAACAATGAATTTAATTAAATAAATTTACACTAATACCATATGATATAATATGATTAAAGTTGGCTATATCAAATATTTAAAAAAAACCATTACTATCAACATTCTTTATTTTAACAAAAAAAAACCCATTACTATCATGTATAACCCTATTTTCCAATGCCAACATGCATACTATCATTTACTAACAACATTCTTCATTTTAACAACAACAACAAAAAACCATTACTATCAACATTCTTCATTATTCATTTATAGATCTTCATGTTTTTTTTAGATTATGCTCTTGAATTTATCTAAGAATTATATTTTATTGTAAGCATTAAGAAACACATTTATTTTTATAATTGATCCTTATATATGGCATACATAAGTATTATTTTAAAATATATACCATTGCAATTAGTTTATTTGTTGTAAATGTTTTTTAATTTGTTTACAATTTTTCTTTCATATTTAGGTTCAAGTGGGCTTATGGAGATGGAAGTGGCACATTTATGTCAACTATTAGATGTTTTGGTGGGTGTCCTTGTATCATGATCAAATAGATCCATACAATACATGTTATAGTCACTTCAGTTCAATCCTAAAGATATGGTGACGGATGACCTAGACCCTGAGTAGACCGTGTTGTTCACATGATTCAAAAGTGATGTGACAACCAACCCCAACCAAATGTTCACATGTTCCCTTAAATTTCCTTGGTTTGATAAGTTCCCTAATGTGACTCTAGCCATTTCTAAGCTAGAGATACATATTAAGCATGAGTAAGGAAATGACAAATGGGAGCATATTGAGGTTTATCTTGAGCCAACAATTCATAGACTATTGATGCAATTGTTATTTCTATTGTTCATTGATGTTAATTTTCACGTTGGTTCGCTGAGCTAGATGTTTTTGGTGATTCTTTTAGATATATAATTTAGTAGTTTGAGCAATTTTAATGAAACATCTATTTTGGCCTTCATGTGATGTACAAATATGAGCACCAGCCATATTCTTATGGACACTATGTTTGTGCTCACGTTACTTTTTCCAATGAAAATATAGCATGGCCATTTTATTAGAATAAAACAATAGAGTATAATCAGAGAGAAATGCCCCTCGTGATTTGTCAAGAAGTAAGATTGGTTTCCAAAATGGAAATTTGTATGTTCTTGCGTCAACAAACAACAATAACCCAAAGTTGTTAACTCGTGATATATAAGTTCTACACCATTCATACCAAACAAAACCCTACTCCACTTTGCATTGGATCCCTATTATTTTGTTTCCCTATCAAAGAAACCATGTGGGTTGTTTTCATTTATGTAAGGGTTTACTTGCTTCCGTTATTTTCTATTTTTTGATAGTTTGCATACCATTCCAAAACCATGTCGTGCACATATAGGTGGCACTTGCAGGTTTCCAATACCTATCCAGAAGCACAGATAGATGGCCTTCGCAGGGGCTCCAACACTCCGTCCCTCTCATTAGAGCTCGCAAAGGTCACAAATTTAACCACGGAGGTTGCAGAGGAGGTCAAGTAGTTGGAAAAGGAAGCCAAGGAGGTAAAGGAGCTCATAGAGCAGGTTGGGGAGGTTAAGGAGTTTGAAGAGGTCACAGAGGTCACCACGAAGGTTGCAAAGGAGGTCAATTAGTTGGAAAATAAGGTCGAGTAGGTCAAGGAGTTCATAGATTAGGTTGGGGAGGTTAAGGAGTTTGCAGAGGTCACCATGAAGTTCGTAACAAAGGTCGAGGAGGTTGAGGTGTTCACATAGGAGGTTAAGGGAGCTAAGGAGTTCATAGAGGAGGTTGAGGATGTTGAGGAGTACATAGAGGAAGTGAAGGAGGTCATCTAGGAGGTTGAGAATCCACAAAGGATGCAATGCCTCCAAAATTGGTTAGTACCCACACTTACTTCACCTAAAATTTTTGAGTTTGACATAATGTGCTACAAATTTTTGTTGGACGCCATTTTTGTGTGAAATGCACCTTTAATTCTTCACGAATCCACATTTTTCAATCATCATAGATATGAGCACAATGATTAGTCATTGTCCTCCCTTCCCATAGGTGTATAATCAAAGAGTAAATATAGAGGAGAGCTATACGATGATGTTTCAAAAACCCTTACCTCGAATAATAGTTGTTCCTAGTAAAGGGGAAATCGATCTAAAACCAAAAAGACACGGAAGTTTTTCTTCCTGAGATTCCTCACATGTTTGGGTTCCAGGGATCTGAAACCAAAAAGACACAGATTGAAACATTATACAAGCCTCAATAGACATAGACATAAACAAAATAGTATAAGAGGTATCTGAAGATATGAGAAAGTATGCCAATTGAAGCATAAAATAAATATTACAAATAAATCCCATTTAGTAACATCCTTTATTCTCATACAATACTACCTCACATGTTGTTTTTGGAGTCTAATTTTCTTTCATTGCTGAATGTGGATGTTGCAGACACTATGATTGATGACTTGTTTTCTTCAATAATCACTGCTAGTATATGCTCATTTATTTGTGGCACCTAGCTTTCACCCAAATAATAGTAAACGATGAAGACTTTAGTTTGAAAATGTTTGTTACCCATATAATTAGTGGTGAAGTAATACTGAATGTCGGGAATACTTCTTTTCTTTTGCGAAAGTATTTTGTCTTATATATATTAAGACAGCAACAAAGTACAAAGCACAGGCCCTCACAACACTGAATTTATTACTTGTCAACCAAGGAAGGTAAGCATATCGGACTGGGCTCCCATACTAGAGGATGTAATGTGCCTTCTTTCTAAGTAAAAGGCATTTTCACAAACTTGAGTTGCTGAGCCATCTAAAAAATCACTGAGATTCGAAATCCATTCTATTGAAATCCTTTTGAGAATCTTCACATGTAGCTTTACATTTCATTTTTCATAAACATCATAGAGTTGTGATCCAAACGGCATGCCAAAGCCACCACTTCATCTTCTTTACATAACTAAGGCTCACCGTCAGAGCTGTCCTCTCCAATGTCTGGGATTATAGAAAATATCATGAGCCCACTATCTTGTATAAGACCATTGTGGTCTGTTGAACTTGCAATCCGAAAATATGTCTCTAATATTTTATTTCTTTCCATAGTAGTTTCCACCATCTATCAGGCTAGGACCATCAAGTCTATGTTAGTTATCTAGGACTTTGAACAAAATCCTACCACCCAAGCACCCTGATTTTATAGCCATCGAAAGTTATCCAAACAGATTAATTCTCACTCACAATACTTCTTCATTATCTTCAGCCAACCATTTAGAGTTCAATTTCATATTGATGCTGGGTTTGGCTTAGATTGAATTATATAAAAAACACGATTCAAATAAAATGATAAATTTTTCAGTGTGCCAAATATGATTTTTCCACATTGATTGATTCCACATGCATAACAACTTCAAATCTGTTCAATGAATTGCTTAATCAATTATTTCCGGGTAAGTGGGATTATGCTTATTAATGAAATTTGAGAGTGAACCTGTTGGAACTATCTCTCTAGGAGAACCAACTATGATTTTATGGAACCTACAATTATTTCCATTTGATGAGTAGCTTGCCATGAAGAGAAAATGTCCAGAATATAGAGTGCCTATGAATGGTCTCTTCCCCAACCCCCTGTGTGTTCCTAAACATAAAAATGAATGTCAAAAAAATAGAGGAAAGGGGAATTGTGAATTGAATTGGAATGGAAGGTCACACCAGTCCATCGCTCAGGCTGGGAGGGCCACCACAGCCTACGAATACCTTGGGGATGTCACCATAATCCATCACCAGTCCTAGATGGATTATATAATCATGACCTAGCCCTTGGAGGGCTTACATAGTAATGGCCAGCTTCTATATGGTATAAAAAGTGATAGCCAATACTAGCAAGATCATACAAAGTCATGTCCCAGCTATAAATAAGTCATAAACCGGGTATAACAACAACAAAAAAATTGTAAAAACCTTAAAATATGCCCTAAAAATCCCTAAAATAGTCCAAATTTTTCCCTAACTGCTCTAGTGGCCTCTTTCCTTCCTAATCTCCTGCCTCTACTATTTTCTTCCTTTCCTTCTTCTATTCCCTTCTTCTCTTCTCTCCTTTTATTCTGGACTAATCCCTCTTCGTTTGGACCACCACCAAGCCTCTCGTTCTACCTCATTCTTCCCACGACCTTCCACCAATAGTCCAAGGGATTCCTTTTCTTACCCTCAATGCCCTTTCCTTGGCCTTAAAACCACTTCACCTCCTCACATTGGCCCTCGGACCTCTTTGTTTATAGTATGTAACAACCTTATTCCAGCAATATACAGTTTCCAAATTCATTTTGCAGACTATCTCTAAACTCTACCCTAAGCCTCCAACTACACACGTAACAAACAAATAGTTGGTTGAGGTTGAAATCAATGATAAATAGAATATTTTGGATGCACATTGCCTAGGGAACTTCCTATAGTACATTTCAGACTTCATATGCAAACACATGCTGTTCTCATTCTTTTATTGACATGAATAGACAGTCTTACAAATGACTGGTAATTGCATAATGAAATGAGGGTTGTTACATCCATTTGACATCACTGTCATAAGTGTTTGGTGCTGTGTTTGGATATATGATAGAGTTATCTATTTTCTAATTATAAGTATCTCAAGGTTAATTGCAACTACCTAGATCCAAGGGCTACCAAATAAACCCTATCCCGTCACTTGCACACTCACCAAGGCTGCTCCCCTCTCTTATGAAATTTATTATTATTTTGGAGGAGTTGTTCCATCGTTTCAAATGTGGAATATTTGATCCTTGATACTTATTTATTATCCCAATAACATGGTTGTGTGGGCGCTACTTTATGATGGAGTTCTATATCAATCCTACTGTTTGCACCCTTCTCTAGGGCACACCTTCTTTGGAGTTGTTTTAGTAAGAGTTTTATTTGGTTTAAGAATGAAATGGCCCTTTGCTCACATGTGGCATCATTTAAGAAGAGGAGCACTCCACATTTGAGTCTCTTTGTGCACACATCTCTAGGTCACAACACACCAAGAAGCCTTGCAAGTCATCTAAGAAAGAGTGCTCATGTTAGGAGAGGACAAGTGGCATGTTGGTGAATATGTCAAGCACATTTGAACTCTTCAAGGAAAACATCCTTAGGTTTTGGCCTCATTTTATTAATTTTTGTGTTGGTGGTGGTTGGATGGAAACCCGCAAAAGAATAGAAAATCCTCATTTGCAATGTGTTTCTTCCATTGTGGAGAAATGTCATAGGCCATTGGCTTGAATGCTGAAGATATTTTTGCAGTTTTGGAGCTATATTTTGGGATATTCAAGGCTATCATTTTACATTATAAGGATGTTGTCATGTACTATTTTTTTCTTTTCCTAGAAAAAAAATACTTCTTCTAATATAGTGTTTATTAGACATCATAGGAGGGTTGTGAAGAGTGATATGTTTTTCCTCTTAAGACTTGATAATATCATGTATGAATTGTGCAATGTATGGATTGATTATTCAATGGAATATTGTCTCTTTATTGGATATATTCAAAGTTAATGGTATAATTTGAGGCACATATATAATGGAATTGTTGTAGGATATTTTTGAGCTTTCTACATAGGTTGTAAGTGTAAATTGCATACCTTTTATGGACAAGCCTTAAAAATATTGTAGAAAAAGCTTGACATGCCTAATCAGGGATTTTGGCTCAAGTGAAAGATACAATTTTTCTAAGCCTATGAACAAAGAGTTCAACAATCAAGACCATTGACATTGATTTACATGGAGGGCTTGGTGCTTTTGATTCAATGCCATTCCCATATTCTGATATGGACTCAAACCCTAGCACTTCAATTATCCTCTAGGTTTTGTTTTTCAATAATAATATTTTGAACTTCAGTAATAATATTCTGACCTCATTTCTATAAAAATTTGTATATGATACATATCCTTTCTATCATAACCAAAAATTCCTCTCCCTTTAGTCAAGCATTACTTTGCATCCTTAATAATCTAGAAACCCTAATGATGGAAATGCAAAGAGAAGAATGGAAAATGAGATGGAATTTACCATTGTAGGTGATAAGTCCCCTTGGGTTGAAGAATAGATTTTCGAAAGGTCTTCAAGAGCGATCCACTTATTGAAGGATTCTACATGCATAGCTACAATTCCTTGCAAGCTAATATGTTGACCTGATCTCCAATAAAATATATGTATCAATATATACTCAATTAACAATAGATATACTACTGTAAATAAAATTACTGACAATGCAGAGTTTATAAACCATAGTTCCATCAAGGGTATGAGACCTCCCTTGATGTTGTAGGGTTTATAGGCCCAAGGTATGAGCGGAACTAAGACAATGAATATGCCCTATGATGAATAAAGAAGCCTGCAAGGTTGTAGCCAAGCTAGTAATGAGAGATACATGTATAGGTTATAGAGATGGGGAATGAATTGAAGGCATAGGTGTACACTAAATTATACATTGGAGGGTTCAAGTCTTAAAGAACAATTGTATTGTGCTTGTTGAATCAATGTCATGGGTTTGGTAAGACTCTGGCTTGAGTTTTAGGACCTAAAATGACCCTATATTTTGCACATTGTGGATCATATAAGGAACATCCTTAATAATTTATGTTGTAATGTCCCATTAAATACCCTCTATAATAAAGTAGCATATAATCATGTAAAATGTTTTTCTTTACAACACTTTTATTACATTTGAAGTGATACACCATGAGACGGTTATAACTATGGTATATTTTAACATATGTAAATATTTGATTTTTTGCTTTTAATGAAATATATCTAGGGCTTACTGGGCAAAGAGAAACTTAGAGAGACGAATGGGGGTGATCTTAAGAAGCTTATGAAATATCCGTGTGTCAAGACAGTGTTATCCTATTCCAAAAATGAAGGAAGTGGAGGAAATTATTCTCTATATTTGAGCCAGCATCTCCTAATTTTTAGCTACATGTGTCCTCCCAAAATACTAGAACTAAGGTAAGTTGTTTAGGACTCTATTATTTCCAATATTTCTATAAAAATGAAAAGGAGGAAAGGGGTAGGGGTTGGACGTTGGATGGGTTACGAATAGTAATGCTATTGGATTTTAGTTATGTGTTGTTGGCTGGGGTTACAAAACAATCCCATGTCTATTTGAAAGTAAGGTTGCCTCTAATAGAGTCATTATTATATACCCATGATATTGAGCAATAATATTGGGTTGATTCCTATCACTGCTTATTACGTAAATATAACATACTCTTTTATTGGTGATAGGGTAGTGTACTTATTAGGGATTCACTTATGACACAATCATGGTAATCCAACAACCTTATACTTGTTTGATATGTAACATGATAGATAGAGTTGAATAGGCTCAGTATTATGTATACATGGTGTTAGGTTCTTACAAACTCAATACTCTACTTAATTGTACATTAATATATAGTATATATTATGGAAACATAGGTACCATTCATCATAAGTAGTGAGCTTAGAGCTTATATATGGAATTACTTGACCCTTTTAAGGTGAAGTAGGTGAAGAGTAACATTATGGATATCATACTTGATTCCTGGGTATTTATGTCCATATTAGCCTTATCTCTTTAATTGGGTAGTGTATGGTTCAGTATTCCTATGGATACCGTAGGAATATAATAACATTAACATTAGAAATATTAGGAGGATATACTATCTTTTTATATTAGAGAAACAATGTATATAATGTATAGAACATGATATCCTTATATTAGAGTCATTACCAATAATTATATACATCCTTTTTCACCTTAGTGGCCCATAGGCTAGCTAGGGTGTGGAATGGACATTGCAGTATAAACGCAACAATTATTCCATGAACTTTTTAGGTCTACGTTTTCTTTGTCTATCCTCTATGTTTCCTCATTTCTAGCATATCCTTACACCTTAGATATGCAAACTTAGGACTGTATTATTCATTTTTTCCCTAACCTACAAACCCTAGTTTCCCTATTATCTGTCTATTGTAATCTCTCATATACCTCTCAACATTTGGTTGTAACCCTAAATGATGGAAGTTTTCAATTCCATTCATGAAGAATTCCCTTCAATTCAACCCTAAACGATGGATCCAGATGCAACTGATACAACCTCAAAACCATAATGGCTATTGGGGCAAGACTCAGACGGGAGTTTGTGGTGATGAGTTGGAAGTTTTTCTAAGTTATGTGTAAGCCTACATGTGTAGATTAAGGAGAGAGGAGTGACCAAGAAAATGAATGATTAGACCAATGTATACTAGAGAACTGACCTAGAAGTTGTGTGATTAGGTCTGTGTAGTGTTAGAATCTCTTAGAATGTGAACTCGTCTAAAGAGGTTGGAGAAAGTAATGCATTTTGTCTTATATCCAACATATATGCTATACCACCGACATCATAAATTCATTTATATGAATTTATCCATGTCTACAGGGAGCACAATATGAGTGCAGATTGTTTATCCAATGAATCATTGATTATGAAGGATGGCCTCCTCTCCTTCTCGTAACTTTTAGAAGGAGAAATCATTGACGAAGGCATGCTATAGTTAATTTAAGGGCCTTTTGATTTGTGCATAATAGTCTTCTTTGGTTCTTTCTACTATGGGACACATTATCATATTTATTGTTTTAGTTGGGGATATAGAGTTTTTTTTCATCCCCTTAGGGGTGTGTTTTCTCCACCCTTGATGCCTCCTTTGGTAAGTTGTTTGGGCTCCTTACATTCTCTGTGTGGTATTTCTACTTCAGTCATCTTGGGATTGTGGGTTTCATCCCTCCCGACGAGTTTGTTTTGTATACTTATGATCTCCAGTCATTAATGGACTATGTAAAAGTTACCTTTTATTCACTATTGAATATCAAGCTGGAACACCTCTTTTTCTTCTGAAAAAAAGATACATAATATTTGAAAATGCTTTTATCACATATATTGAGATCAATAAACTAGGTCTTTTATATTTTTGGGTGAGGAAACAAACTAAATTAAAATAGGTACACCGATCGATATTGTAAAAAACATAGTTTGTATTTCGAGATTAATTGGTTGAAGCATTTGATATGGAATGACTTGAAAACTATAACATCTTAAAGGACTATGTGTTGAATTGTTATACTAGGGATTTATTGATATTATTCAAGATAATGATATCAACATTATGTCATGCTTATAAGTCTTTCCAAGTTTTTTGCTGGTATTTTGCTATGTTTTTGCCAAAATGTTTTTCAAGCCATGGTGTAGGTAAAACCAAACAAGTATTTGTCAGACCTATCTTCCTTCAATGAGGGGAGTTTGGGAAGGCTAGAGGAAAGTGAGACATCCAGTAGATCTACAAGGGATAGATCAACTAGATGTCATAAGATAAGAAGAAAATTCAATAAACACATGGAATTGTTTATCAAATGAGGGGTATCATGTTCCTATGATGATGAGACATTGGGAGACATCGAGGTGCCCTTAAGGTACAAACACCTAGTGAAACAATGGGTTCCTAGGGATGTTCTTCAAGTAAACACTGATTTTTGTGTGAATAAGAGGATATATAGAATTGCAGCATCATCATTACATGGATTGGGGTTGTTTTGCATGGATGACATAAAGGTTGGATACGACAGATGTACAGAATTGATGGAGTATGTTGGACCCTATTACAACTACAGTTATTGGATGCGTTTGGTCCAATATACATGAAGTATGCATAGATATGGGTTGTCAGTAAATTATATACAACTAAAAGACAAAGCTCAAAATAAAGGAGCAACGTTGTACATGGACGAAAGGCCAAAAATAACTAGTAATATTGCGGGGTTTATAAAAAGTACACAACCGGGGTCTACACGTAAGCAACCCAACTGCATATTCGAGTCACATGAAGGAAATCGTGTCTTTGTATGTTCCTTTAAATCAATAGCTGCTGGTGAAGAACTGCTTATTAATTACAATTTGAATCGTGTAGATACAAACACAGTTAGTATGGTTGTGGTACATTCAACAATTTACCCAACCTTTTATTATTTAATTTAACATCTATAGGGTTTTTTCGCTAGCATATAATTATAATTTTCTAATAAATTTTCTATGTTGAATTTACAAGGAGGTGATGGGGGTCTCATCACCCCAGAAGAAGGTGAGAGGAGTACATGACCCGTGAGTAAACATGTATACATCAAAATGCTATGTTTTAAAATTGTTTTAGTGAATATTTTTGTTTTGTTAGGTAATTTTTAGTGTGTTTTTTATGCAAGGTTCTCTCAAGGGCACCTCCCTCTCCGTAGATGTCAGTAGACCTGAATCAAGGCGACAGGTATACATCAATATTGCTAAAGTAATAAATTTAGGATGGACAAGCAAATCTATTGTTATGTATTTTCATTAGTATATTCAGTTCCTCTATATAATCTTATCTATTTCCCATGCAGAGTGTTGATCAGGGAAGCCAACTGACTATTTATTAGCTGACTGCACCATCGAGGCAACAGGTAAACATGAATGTAATTCTCTATTTGAAATATTTTAAAATCGTACACATGTATATCGTGTAGCATAATGTTTATTTTTTTATGTATTTTTTTGTTTTTATGTTTGTGTTCATGATGATAATGTTGTCTACTTTTTTGGCAAGTTGCTGACTAGGGAAAGTCCCCAACTGCTGATCAGATGACTAGAGCCTCGAGACAACCTGTAAACCTAAATGTAATTCCACATTTTAATACTTCAAGATTGTACACATATAAAACATGTACATAATGTTTATTTTTGTTATGTATTTGTTAGCTTTTACATATTGCGTTCACTATGATAATGTTATATACTTTTTTTGCAGGTGGCTGATCGAAGTAAGTCCCCAGTTATTGATCAGACCACACACTTGTCTAGGCATGAGGTAAACCTAGATTTAATCCTATGAATCTATCATGATAGACAATTTTTGTTAATATAATTTTTTGCGCACACTATTGCTTCAAAGACTAAGAAATGTTTTATATATTTCTATTGCAGAAAGGGGATTCGGTTTATGAAACACCATATCAACTCTTTAAGGTTTGAGATATCCTATTTGATGAAAGATATTTAAATTAGTGGGTCTGCAGACCCATTGAGGGTGCTATAGAAGCCCATGGAAAAACAAAATGAGGAACTGGTTCTTCTTACATTGACAGTTCCACAAACACAAGAGGCCGAATCAAAGATTTAATTGTTGTTACAGAGATGTCAAAAATTGCAAGTAAGTTCTAGAATAATAAATTAAATTCATTTAGAACTTTATAATATTTAACTTTATATGCTATTGAACTTATAATACAATGGTTTGAATTTACAACAAGTTATACAACTTTACAGTGGTGGTCAAAGCGTTGTTTGTCCCAGTGACAAAACCACACCACGTACACCACATACTGCTCCATTATTGTCCACTGAACAGTCGAAAACACGCTCTATGACACCCCTGAGGCCAGCAGAGGGTGCAACCGATGCTAACCGACCCACACCAGATGTTCTAGAAGAAGGGGTGGATGCATTTCCTGAATCTTCTCGTGTCACTAGCACAGGTTCAATAGTGACGACATTTTTGGAGAATGAAGAATTGGTTCCAATAAAGATAGAGAAGATTCCAGGTGATTATAGATTGTTCAATTTAGTTTTTATAACTTGTGTCTAATATACCGATAATATTTTTTAATGTTAACTAATGATGGCATTAATGTTTTGCAGGAAATGATATATTTTATAAACATCTGAATGATTTTTCCTTGGAGATCTTCGGGCCCACCACCCGCACAAGGTGGGACAAACAGGAAAAAAATTTAAAGGATGAGCTAACTAACTGCTTGGTTGGTATTTTCAGAAAATATACCTTCGATACATCGAAGGTCCTATAGAAGGTTGGACAACATCTGAAGATTGTCTGAGACCAGTATAGGGTTCACCCACAAAATAACCCTAGGTATGAGTGCCTCCAATGATTCCATCTATGAAGTGGAAAGCCTTGGTGGAAGATGGAAAAGAGAAGGGTCTAAGAAAAGTAGGAAAGATACCACCAGGAATAGGGAGGTATGCAATACATTCCAAAATGTAATGGTAATCCTTATTATTATTAGTTTTTATATCAAATTTGGAACATCGACTAACGTATTTCAACACTTGATTAGGCTCTCGGACACATCTAAGGCCACCAAGGAAAGAATGGAAAAAAATGGTCAACACAAGCTTGGGCCTGGTGGTTACTTGAACTTGGCGACATGATATGTAATTATCGATAACTTGAAACCGCATCCAAATATCATACAGAAAATTATTTTCATTTTGTTTTGGAAAAAAATGTAAAATTAATGACATCATGCAAATATGCAGGCTGAACGGTTCAAAGAATTTCCCATTGCGGAAGACATGAAGCTTGGCTTACAATAGGGTTTTGACGCCGTTTTTGAATGTCGGAGAAGCTTGTCTGGTCGTACTACACGATCTTCTACTGATCCATCTCATGTGCATGTATATAAAAACTATATAGTTTAATGGTAGTTTATAAATTCTCATGCAATTTATTCGTTATAAAAAGTTAACATAAATTATTTATTCATTTTTTAGTAATAAAGTAATGATCCCGTTCATGTCGAGGATGTACAGCAACTAGACGAACATCATTCTTCGATTCTTGGTAATGAATTTATTAATATGCTATTGTTTTGTATAGATAATTGCAGATGATGACCGTTATTTATAATTCTACACAATTCAACTGCATAGCATTTAGATGCAGATGAAACTGAACAGGTTGAGCCTGTACATGATAATGACGAACATGTTGATGTACCCATGCCAGGTAAAAAAACACCTTCGTAATGTTTTTTTAAATGAATTACTTGTATTTATAAAAATAAAAATATATTTATGAAAGATTTTGACATTATTGCAAAAATTCATCACCACTCACTACAAGTTCAACCTTGCGAGTAGTCTAGTAGGGAGACCGAGGATTAGATTCTGAAAGATGTGACTCTGACTAAATATCTAAAGAGAAGAAAAGTAAACTGGAAGGGACTAAAGAAATTTTGAATAATTCTTATTTATAATAAAAAAATTTACATGGTTTTTTCCTCTATTTCATGAATGAATGGTTAAATGAATGCTTTAATGAATGGTTTACTAATTTTTTTAATTTTCTATTTACTAAATGAATGGTTTAATGATTGTTTTTTTCATCTATTGAATGATTGAATGGTTTAATGAATGATTTAATGAAAGTTTATTTCATCGATTGAGTGAAATAATTTGCATTAAATTGTTATTTGCAAGTAGATGCATTGGGTTTGTGGAATTGAGAGTAATGTGACGGGGGGTAGGTGCGATAAGAGCTTCCACCTTCACGTGATTGGTCCTGTTTAGTAGAGAATATAAAATTATTCTTGAAATGGAGAGGAGCTCAATGAATGGTAAGGAAGAATACATTAAAAACAACTATTTTTATAATTTTAGTGTTTAATTTTCACTATTGCTATTTGACTCCTCCATTGGAACTTGTTACAGATAGCATTGAGAAACATTTTCATAGTTAAGAGGAAAGAAATGGTGTTTTGATGTGATCGATGGCCTTATATACATAGTGTTTTTGGTTCTCCATGTTTTATCAGGTGATCTATAATTAACAATTGGGTGATTCCATGAAGGTGGGTAACACTCTTTGGCCAAATTTGGTGATGAAAGCCCAATTTTTTACTCATGTGCTAGATAGAAGCCCTCGAAACGTATATAGGCCATGTGAATTTCGACTTGCAGTAAAAAAAAAAAATTGTAGAATATTATGTTGGCTTCCCAATGATATTTTCTCAAAAATATTCTAATGTAATTTTAGTGTGTGAAATTTCGCATTTAATGAACCATGTGACCTTAAAAATTTGAAGAAGTTAATAAGTGCCTCGTTTCCAACCCCAATAATTCAATCTTACATTAATAATTTAATATATATATATATATATATATATATATATGAGCATGATCTACACAAAATGCACCGTCTTCTCCATATTTTTTTGTTAATTTATTTCACAATTTACAATTATTTATTATTTATCGAAAGCGACCACATATGATTTCAGCATCATTTTATATGCATGTGTTTCCATCCCATCTTTTTTTTCACTGTTTTTAAAAATTGAAAAATCAAAGATACCCTTTTGAAGAGGACGTGTCGCTGTGTGGGCTGTGCATTTTTAAGAAATTTTTGGATGAGTATTTTTTTACCCTGCGTAATTTTCTATGAGCTGCTTCGAAGTTGTTGTGAGGTTTTCTAAGTGTAAGTTTTAGAACTAATTAAAAAAAAAACATATGAATTCCGAAACGTATGCATGATACCTCAATGGATAGAGGATTCGGTGATGAATCTATCGAAATGAACTCTGCTCATTTATGTGCCATGAATGGCAGGGTTTACACCCCTAGAAGAGACAAAGAAACATTAATTTTCCTGTAAGAGGGATAATTCACTGCTTTTCAGGCCCTCGATCAAGGTATTGAGCTCAATTGAGGTATTAACATCCATCGATCGAGGTTTTTAAATAAGCTTGATCGAGGTTTTATTAAACCCTCGATCGAGCTACCGTTTAACCTCTTTTTATAATTTTATTTGCACAAGGACCTTGTCGCATCCTTAAAACCTTGATCAAGGATTTTTTAAAACCTAGATCGAGGTCTTAAAACCTATATTGAGATTTTTTTTAAACCTAGAGTGAGGTCTTAAAACCTAGATCGAGGTCTTTTAAAAACCTATATCGAGGTCTTAAAACCTAGATCGAGGTATTCCTAAAACCTAGATTGAGGTTTTGTTAAACCCTCGATCCAGGTGTTATGACCTCGATCGAGGTATGTTTTTGTGTTTTTTCCGAAAGTGCCTTGCCAAAAAGTGTAACCCAGCTCCATGGATGCACCAAATTAATTTACTTGAATAGTTGAATAGTTATGTAATTTACATTGTAATAGTATTGTATTTATTTAGATTGGTTTTTTTATTTTCGTAAACAAACAAAAATTTATTTGATGGGTCCTAACATGAAACTATTACAACACGACAAAATTTGAAGTATGTTGAATGATGTTCTGAAAGGTAAAGCATAAGAAGACAGTGTGAAGCTCCACAAATCAAGGTATAATTATGTTTTCTATTGTATGATTGAACTGTGTATTGGGTATTTATGCATGTGCACACATGCACATTTATTTGATGATGGTGATTACCATATAAAATTGAGGCAAACTTTGTTCTATCTGATCTAAAAACTTACCTTAAATAGTTTGATTTATTAGGTTGTTTCTATGATTGAATAACTTGGAAAATAAAATTCTGATCTTTATGAGTTAGTAAGTTGTAGAATCCATTGTTTTCACAAATATTTTTAAAAATATTCCAAATTCTGAGCACCCATGCAGTAGTGTGTGAAAGTTCTAGGCACATTGGGAGCATTTCTGAGCAACAAAAAATAGTAAAACACCTTGCGAAAGATAAATATGACATAATCCATTGATTCATTTGATGTCTTATTATATGCCTAGATACACCATTATCATAATCAAAAGAGACAGACAGAGTTATTAGAAAAAAAATGTTCTTAAACAACCCATTATATTGCTATATAGGATTTCATATTTGTATAAGGACACGATCGCACAAGCTAACTAAGTTGGAAGTAGTTTAGGTTTGTAAAAAGGACACTATTGGTTTAAAAAAAATTCATACATTTTGAACACTAGCATTTTATATGCAATACTGGGGAATTTGTTTCCCATCACCTAAAATTTTTCTAGGTTCAATAGTTAGGCTTGTTTCATGTTATTTTAAGGTCAACGCCGGTAGATGCATACCCAAATTTTGCATAGATGATACCCATGTTTGTATGCGAGGAATATTATTGTTCAATGTTTAGAAGATGCCAAAAAGTTTCATAAAATATGAATGAGGTTTATCAATATGAAAAAAAATCTTTTTATTGTTATAGCTTGTTGTTATAAGGACCATAATTTCCCAAAACATAAGGTATAGGTGTTTTCATTTATTTTAATTTGATAGAAGTTGCATGGAGATACCTAGAACTACACTTGTCCTAGATCGTCATGTTCTTGGATTTCATGAGTAGGTGTGTATCTTCTTCAATAAGGTCTTTAAATAGAACTCATTAATCTAGTATACTACCAAGAACATTTTGTACCACTCAACGGTATCTAATTTCGAAGATAAAAAAAATGTTGCATATACTCCTTTCTTTGCTTGACCAAATCATCAGTATTACAATCCCCAATAAAACATAGCTGCAAAATTTTCTGAAATAGTTCAAATTTCTTCTCCATAGAAGGAACCCATATTAGGAGGGCCAGTGGCACTTTTGGAACCATAAATGAAATCATCCTTGTGGATATGAAATACCAAAACAAGCATTTTTTCAAAAATGAGACATTGATTCATACCATTGTCTAGCCACTTTGTCTCTACAATTGATAGTTGTGGTTGATAACGTAACCAAACTGCCACAATTTCCAAGGGATGTGTTACATATCCTTTTTTTCTCATTCAAAATTCCCAATCTGTTTGTTGATGTTATAGGTCAAGGTAGAAAGGAAATAGGAAAATCGGTACTTGAGCTCATAAATAGAGCGATTGTGGTCGAAAATGAAACTAGGGAAATACGTGTTTTACACACGATGTACATATTAGTATGGTGGTAACATGACCAAAACCAAATTTGTTGTTGTCATTGCTACAATAACTAGTCTCGATTCCAAAAGTTAATTTTTTTCATTGTTGTATAGAATATTACTATATGACTCCCAAACTTGCTTCTCATATATTTTTTTTGTCTTGCTTGAAGGTGACAATGCCTCCTAGAATTTCCCGTTGGTGACTATACCTTAGTTTCATCACCTTCACTACTCAAAAGTAACCCTAATGCATTCAGATTTGCAGGCTAGATAATGTTAAACTCAAAAATACTTCCTAATGTGTTGAGTAGACCTGTTGACTACCCAGAAATGTGAGTTAACCCTACTTACCACATTTTGACACACATGACAAAAACTGGGTAACAAGTAATATGAAGGAAATGGTTTTTATTGGATGTATTGCAAATTATAGTTTGCTAGATGTGAATCCTTTTACTGTCACATATGCCTTCAGAGACTTCCTAGCCTTGTTGTTTTATGGTGGTTTTAGGGTCATGTGTTCCCATAATTTCCCTTTAGGATTTCGTGCATAGATCTATCCTCAAATTTAATCCAAATTTCCTTTTTAGGTCTAGCTACACCTTGTTCTACAATGAAAAGTGCCTAGAATAAATAAGATTGGTGTTAATCAACTTTTGTTTACTATATTTTACCCTTGGACTTGCACATAATGGTAAATTCACCACTTCCAATTTATGAATTCATGCCGAGGTTTACTTGATTTAATGCCCATATATGAAGACGTGGATGTCACTATTGTTGATCCATAAAATTCCCTTACTTTTGGATTCCATCAACCACACTAAATAACCCTACTGATACATGTGGCATTACCCTGCTTGTTTGAATTATGTAAATATGGAATATTTAAAATAATTTTCTTCAAACAGTGACTACAACATCAAGATAGGAAACGATACCCAAAAATAACAATGTTACAAGGGTTATATCATTTTCTATGGGAAGAAAATTTCCATGGGAAAGGGAAAGATCAAAATTAGCACATCATCACATTAGGACTGTACCATGCAACATTTGTAGGTCACCCCTCTAAATATTGTAATCAAAATCACACATGGACACCCATACAAAATAAGGGGTAAAAATTCATATTATTTGTCTCAACCATGATTGGAATATTGTGTCATTCCTATCATGATCCCAAAAGTTTCCTTTAGTTGTGAATAATTTATCACAAAAAAATAGCTTGCATTGTTTTATATCTAACTCAACTTGTGTAGGTTGAACACAACTAGTGATGCAGTGGCTTCCTCTCCACCATATATATCTGGATCCCTCTACTTCAAAACAAATTAATTTTTTATTCAATCACTTAAATGCTTAGCATTTTACCATATAAGAGCACCGGACTTCACAATATGATCTCCATTGAAAATGATTTTAATGTTTTGAATAGTTTTTATTGATGAAACTTCCAATAAATAAGTTAACCCAGGGGAAAGGATGGACCCTTTATAGATTATCACATATTTTACTTTTTGAGACCATGATGAAAAGTTATAAAACATATCCTTACTTCCTTGGATAATCGTTGAAGCCATCATAAGACAATACCAAAATCAAAATTTTGTAAATATCTTAGATCCTCTACTCATGAGTGTCAAACATGATTAAGAGAATCTAGTCTTTCCTTATAAATTGCAATAGCATCTAAGAGTTTCTTTGGTGTTTTGACTCTTTGAGTTTTTTGTAAGGATGATATTCTCCATGTGTATTCTTTTTGTGGATTTATTCTTTTCTTATTTTTTATATTTAAGGATAAATTGAGAATCATTGGATTCTTATCTCGGTGTTCGATGTTATCAATCGGGATAATATATTGAACGAATTGAATAGCTTAGAAAATATAGCCAAATATTTAATAGGTATAAAATTGCTATGCTTTTGAAGTCGGAAGTGAGACTAGGTTTTGATATTTGTGATGATAAACGAAGCTTTCACGATTCTATGCTATTTTTTTATTTATAACTATTCACCTTATTGCTTAGTGGAACCATGCCTGGCATCTTTAACACATGTTATCGACCGTAATGGCCATTAATTGTTATAAAAAATGGCTGGTGCCAACCTCCCAAGCCATAGTTGGAACCTGATAAATGTGGATTTAGGTTGGAGACCTAAATCTATCCAACTTAAAATTCAAAGAAAGAAACATAGTGCGGGTCTTTGAAGTAGGGATAATTGATTGCAAAGATGCAACAAAAATTATCATCATTATTACAAGTCTCACTTATATAATTGATAAGATTCCTGAAAGAGTAACCCAAGGGGCATATGCTAGTACTAAAATGTTCCCAAGGTGTGGTGAATGTTGTTTTATGTTTGTATTCTATGATAACTAGGATCTGATTATATAGAGAGACACCATCCAACATAGGGAGTGTTATTGATCTTGTTACACCACATTTTGCATGGTTGTTCAATGTTCATGTGTGTAATTTTGATCACACTCTTGAGAAGGGTAACATTTTTCATGATTTGATTGTAGTTACTTGGTGTGGGAGTAGGATCATTCCCTAAGTTCAAGGACGCAATCACCCTTGAAGAATCATTGTACTAGAACAACACATTTCTGGGTAGTCTTTATAGCAAAATACAATAATAAAAGGATTATGGGAAACATCATTCATAATTTTGAGTAGGTATATACACTTTCTAAGAAAGTATTGATACTTTGATGAATGATTGTAATGAGACACTATCTTTTTTTAAAGTAAAATAATAAAACTCATCCCATAACTTTGCATGTAAGATGTATCACATGAAATCCTATGCATAAGAAGCAAACCTAGGCATGTTTGAGGCAAAAAAATAGAGACAAGAACATGTCTAGGAATGAAAACAATGTCAATCCTCAATTTTGGGCATGTTTTGAGGCAAAAAAAGTGACAAGAACATGTCTGGGCTTGAATAAAAGAGTCAATCCTCAACTTTGGTAATATTTCAGGCCTAAATCAGTAGCAAAAGAACCACATATGTAGTGTTTTCCAAGTATATGGGATAAACCAACAGTTATGGTCATAAAACCAACCTTTGTAAGGAAGATATGGGTGCTTCTAGGAACTTTGTATGGTGTTTTTCATGGCAGCAGCCATAAACCATTAATTATGGAATTGAAACTCATGCTCAACCATTAGATATAGGTAGAATTGTGCACTATTTCCAAAATGAAATCACATCATTTTCAATATGAAGTGATTATGGGTAAGTTTGACATAAATTTGGTCAATTATATGTATTAAATTAGTAAATATGGGAATTTTGTTAATCACGGTTTGATGCAATTCTATGAAGTAGCAGAGTTTTTAGGTTTGTTTAGGTTTGGTGCAACATTTAATCACTTTTAGGGCTATTCCTTAAGCAATGACCAACATGAATTTTGTTTGAGTAACTATCCCCTCCAGGGGTCACTTTACAGTGTGATTGTAATCAATATGTAGAGCATTTATCCGTGTAACATAACATACTCTAGCATGGAATGAAGCTTCTAGTATTGGAGCCTTCAAGGTGAATAATTCAAGTCCCATGAGTAGGTTGTTCCTTTATATAGGTTTCCTATATTTTGATGCATCACTTATAGGTTGCTTCTTTGAAAAGAATTGGATGAAATCTAGGGTTAAAATTCCTAGGTTTAAGGGCCGCATATTCCTTAAGATTGTTTCACTAAGTTGTTTTGTTAATTTATAAAAGTAGTTTGCATCTTTGAGGGACTTCTCATGGATTCATCACTCACATTTGGGGAATATATATTTCTACTTGGAAACTTCTAAGTTCTAGTGGAGAGATTCAAGAGTCTTTGAATAGTCAATACTTTCCTTTTCCTTTCTATGGTAACTTTTTCATATCAGAATAATTAGTAAATCATTAGTTTGAATTGTAATTTACCTAGTAACATTGACTTTATGTAGTATCATCAACTTATAGATATAAATTATTTAATGAATGGACTAATGATCAATATAATATTTTATAATATGTCTAAGCGAGCAATTTCAATAGAAACAAGAAACAATACTTGATATATTAACTCCTACAATATCTTTGCATTTGAAACCAAGTATGTGCTATGCAAGTTGAGTGTATTTGTCATATCTTCATACAAATCTTGTAGCAAAGATTTTTCATTCTTGGACCCTCTATTATTTCTCATCTTTTGACCTTATAGATTTAAATCCTTTACTTTTTTATAATTTTTTTTGAACTTTCACTATCACGCTTTACATAGTTTGGTATGTTTAATATTCTGCCACTTTGTTGATGTCACCCAAGACATGCAGCTGGATTCATTTGTAATTGTGTCATAACGAGGATATCTCATCTGAGTTTAATGATTGTCATAATGCTTTATCTGTCAGCTTAGGTGATATGCATCAGTCTCAAGGCTGACAAGTAACATCCCACTCTTCCAATGATCTGGAGTTTCCTTGAAACTAGTCACTTTGCGCTAATAGACAACTATGTGGATACAATCTCTTGCAAAAAAATGAAAATATACTCAATGGAACCCAATATAATAACTTTCTGCAATGTGTAGAATTTATGACTAAACAAACATTAGCTATGACATCTGAGAAGAAAGCAAAATTGATGAATACCCAAGTTGGAGTGTTAGGCCTTCTGATATAAGGTATATCTTATTGTTGTTTGTTAGAATACCAAAAAACATTTACATGGTGGTATTTTGCTATGTTCATTAGAGGAAATTTCAACTCAAAATGGGCCTCCTAAAATGAACTAATAAAATAATAGTTAAAATAATAAAATAATATTTATTAATTTTGGAGGAAGAAAAGAAAAAAACTACTTTTTTGTTTGTATTTTTGACATATCTCCCCGTGTTTTTACTCAAATTTCAATTGGGAGAGCTCGTTGGATGCAGAATTTAATTCCGCATCCAACGAGCTCTCCCGATTGAAATTTGAGTAAAAACATAGGGAGATATGTCAAAAATATAAACAAAAAAAGTAGTTTTTTTTATGATACCTATCCCCAAATTTATATTAAAAAAGTGTTTAAGACCTATACGGTATTTCAAATTTAAAGCAATTTCATCGGCTAACACATGATGACATGGAATTTGAATAAAAGTTAAAAGGCTCATTTTGAGTTGAAATTTCCTCTAATGTTTGCCGGTATTTTGCTATGTTTTTGCCAAAATGTTTTTCAAGCCATGGTGCAGGTAGAACCAAAAAGGTATTTGTCAGACCTATCTTCCTTCAACGAGGGGAGTTTGGGAAGGCTAGAGGAAAGTGAGACATCCAGTAGATCTACAAGGGCTAGATCAACTAGATGTCATAAGATAAGAATAAAATTCAATAAACACATGGAATTGTTTATCAAAGGAGGGGGATCATGTTCCTATGATGATGAGACATTGGGAGACATCGAGGTGCCCTTAAGGTGCAAACACCTAGTGAAACAATGGGTTCCTAGGGATGTTCTTCAAGTAAACACTAATTTTTGTGTGAATAAGAGGATATATAGAATTGCAATGTCATCATTACATGGATTGGGGTTGTTTTGCATGGATGGCATAAATTTTGGATACGACAGATGTACAGAATTGATGGAGTATGTTGGACCCTCTTACAACTACAGTTATTGGATGCGTCTAGTCCAATATACATGAAGTATGCATAGATATGGGTTTTCAGTAAATTATATACAACTAAAAGACAAAGCTCAAAATAAAGGAACAACGTTGTACATGGACGAAAGGCCAAAAACAACTAGTAATATTGCGGTCTTTATAAACAGTACACAACTGGGGTCTACATGTAAGCAATGCAACTACATATTTGAGTCACATGAAGGAAACCGTGTCTTTGTATGTTCCATTAAATCAATAGCTGTTGGCAAAGAACTGCTTATTAATTACAATTTGAATCGTGTAGATACAAACACAGTTAGTATGGTTGTGGTACATTCAACAATTTACCCAACCTTTTATTATTTAATTTAACATCTATAGGATTTTTTCGCTAGCATATAATTATAATTTTCTAATAAATTTTCTATGTTGACTTTACAGGGAGGTGACGGGGGTCTCATCACCCCAGAAGAAGGTGAGAGGAGTACATGACCCGTGAGTAAACATGTATACATCAAATTGTTATGTTTTAAAATTGTTTTAGTGAATATTCTTGTTTCGTTAGGTAATTTTTAGTATGTTTTTGATGCAGGGTTCTCTCAAGGGCACCTTCCTCTCCGTAGATGTCAGTAGACCTGAATCAAGGTGACATGTATACATCAATATTGCCAAATTAATAAATTTAGGATGGACAAGCATATCTGTTGTTATGTATTTTCATTAGTATATTCGGTTCGTCTATATAATCTTATCTATTTCCCATGTAGAGTGTTGATCAGGGAAGCCAACTGACTATTTATTAGCTGACTTCACCATTGGGGCAACAAGTAAACATGAATGTAATTCTCCATTTGAAATATTTTAAAATCGTACACATGTATATCGTGTAGCATAATGTTTATTTTTTTTATGTATTTTTTTGTTTTTATGTTTGTGTTCATGATGATAATGTTGTCTACTTTTTTGGCAAGTTGCTGACTAAGGAAAGTTCCCAACTGCTGATCAGATGACTAGAACCTCGAGGCAACCTGTAAACCTAAATGTAATTCCACATTTTAATACTTCAAGATTGTACACATATAAAACATGTAGTATAATGTTTATTTTTGTTATGTATTTGTTAGCTTTTACATATTGTGTTCACTATGATAATGTTCTATACTTTTTTTGCAGGTGGTTGATCGGGGTAAGTACCCAGTTATTGATCAGACCACACACTTGTCTAGGAATGAGGTAAACCTAGATGTAATCCTATGAATCTATCATGATAGACAATTTTCGTTAATATAATTTTTTGCGCACACTATTGCTTCAAAGACTAATAAATGTTTTATATATTTCTATTGCAGAAAGGGGATTCGGTTTATGAAACACCATCTCAACACTCTTTAAAGTTTGATATATCCTAGTTGATGAAAGATAATGAAATTAGTGGGTCTGCAGACCTGTTGAGGGTGCTATAGAAGACCATGGAAAAACAAAATGAGGAACTGGTTCTTCTGACATTGACAGTTCCACAAACACAAGAGGCCGAATCAAAGATTTAATTGTTGTTACAGAGATGTCAAAAATTGAAAGTAAGTTCCAGAATAATAAATTAAATTCATTTAGAACTTTATAATATTTAACTTTATATGTTATTGAACTTATAATACAATGGTTTGAATTTACAACAAGTTATACAACTTTACAGTGGTGGTCAAAGCGTTGTTTGTCCCAGTGAAAAAACCACACCGCGTACACCACATACTGCTCCATTATTGTCCACTGAAAACATGCTCTATGACACCCCTGAGGCCAGAAGAGGGTGCAACCGATGCTGACCGACCCACACCAGATGTTGCAGAAGAAGGGGTGGATGCAATTCTTGAATCTTCTCGTGTCACTAGCACTGGTTCAGTAGTGACGACATTTTTGGAGAATGAAGAATTGGTTCCAATAAATATAGAGAAGATTCGAGGTGATTATAGATTGTTCAATTTAGTTTTTATAACTTGTGTCTAATATACCGATAATATTTTTTAATGTTGACTAATGATGGCATTAATGTTTTGCAGGAAATGATATATTTTATAAACATCTGAATGATTTTTCCTTGGAGATATTCGGGCCCGCCACCCACACAAGGTGGGACAAACAGGAAAAAAATTTAAAGGATGAGCTAACTAACTTCTTGGTTGGTATTTTTAGAAAATATACCTTTGATACATCGAAGGTCCTATAGAAGGTTGGACAACATCTAAAGATTGTCCAAGACCAGTATAGGGTTCACCTACAAAATAACCATAGGTATGAGTGCCCTCCAATGATTCCATCTATGGAGTGGAAAGCCCTGGTGGAAGACGGAAAAGAGAAGGGTCTAAGAAAAGTAGGAAAGATACCACCAGGAATAGGGAGGTATGCAATACATTCCAAAATGTAATGGTAAGCCTTATTATTACTAGTTTTTATATCAAATTTGGAACATCGAATAATTTATATCAACACTTGATTAGGCTCTCGGACACATCTAAGGCCACCAAGGAAAGAATGGAAAAAAATGGTCAACACAAGCTTGGGCCTGGTGGTTAGTCAAACTTGGTGGCACAATATGTAATTATAGATACCTTGAAACCGCGTCCAAATATCATACAACAAATTATTTTCATTTTGTTTTGGAAAAAAAATGTAAAATTAATGACATCATGCAAATATGCAGGTCGAACGGTTCAAAGAATTTCCCATTGCGGAAGACATGAAGCTTGGCTTCGAACAGGGTTTTGATACCATTTTTTAATTTCAGAGAAGCTTGTCTGGGCATACTACATGATCTTCTGCTGATCCATCTGGTGCACATGTATATAAAAACTATATAGTTTAATGGTAGTTTATAAATTCTCATGAAATTTATTTGTTATAAAAAATTAACATAAATTATTTATTCATTTTTTAGTAAGAAAGTAATGAACTTGTTCATGTCGAGGATGTACAACAACTAGATGAACATCATTCTTCGATTCCTGGTAATAAATTTATTAATATGCTATTGTTTTGTATAAATAATTTCAAATGATGAATGTTATTTATAATTCTACACAATTCAACTTCATAGCATGTAGATGCAGATAAAACTGAACAGGTTGATCCTGTACATGATAATGATGAACATGTTGATGTGCCCATGCCAGGTAAAAAAACACCTTCGTAATGTTTTTTTAAATGAATTACTTGTATTTATAAAAATAAAAATATATTTATGAAAGATTTTGACATTATTGTAGAAATTCATCACCACTCGCTGCAAGTTCAACCTTGCGAGTAGTCTAGTAGGGAGACCGAGGATTATATTCCGGAGGATGTGACTCTGACTAAATATTTAAAGAGAAGAAAAGTAAAAAGGAAGGGACTAAAGAAATTTTGAATAATTCTTATTTATAATAAAAAAATTTACATGGTTTTTTCCTCTGTTTCATGAATGAATGGTTAAATGAATGCTTTAATCAATGGTTTACTGATTTTTTTAATTTTCTATTTACTAAATGAATGGTTTAATGAATTTTTTTTCATCTATTGAATGATTGAATGGTTTAATGAATGATTTAATGAATGCTTCTTTCAGCTATTGAGTGAAATAATTTGCATTAAATTGTTATTTGCAAGTAGATGCATTGGGTTTGGGGAATTGAGAGTAATGTGATGGGGGGGAGGTGCGATAAGAGCTGCCACCTTCACGTGATTGGTCCTGTTTAGTAGAGAATATAAAAATATTCTTGAAACAGAGAGGAGCTCAATGAATGGTAAGGAAGAATACATTAAAAACAACTATTTTTATAATTTTACTGTTTAATTTTCACTATTGCTATTTGACTCCTCCTTGGAACTTGTTACAAATAGCGTTGAGAAACATTTTCATAGTTAAGAGGAAAGAAATGGTGTTTTGATGTGATCGATTGCCTTATATACATATTGTTTTTGGTTCTCCATGTTTTATCAGGTGATCTATTATTAACAATTGGGTGATTCCATGAAGGTGGGCAACACTCTTTGGCCAAATTTGGTGATGAAAACCCAATTTTTTACTCATGTGCTAGATAGAAGCCCTCGAAATGTATATAGGCCATGTTAATTTCGACTTGTAGTAAAAAAAGAAATTGTAGAATATTATGTTGGCTTCCCAATAATATTTTTTCAAAAATATTCTGATGTAATTTTAATGTGTGAAATTTTGCATTTAATGAACCGTGTGACCTTAAGCATTTGAAGAAGTTAATAAGTGGCTTGTTTCCAACCTCAATAATTCAATCTTACATTAATAATTTTATATATATGAGCATGATCTACACAAAATGCACCATGGTCTCCATATTTTTTTGTTAATTTATTTCACAATATACAATTATTTATTATTTATCGAAAGCGACCACATATGATTTTAGCATCATTTTATATGCATGCGTGTCTATCCCAGCTTTTTCTTCACTGTTTTTAAAAATTGAAAAATCAAAGATACCCTTTTGAAGAGGACGCGTCGATGTGTGGGCTGTGCATTTTTAAGAATTTTTTGGATGAGTATTTTTTTACCCTGCGTATTTTTATTTGAGCTGCTTCGAAGTTGTTGTGTGGTTTTCTAAGTGTAAGTTTTAGAACTAATTTAAAAAAAAAATGAATTCCAAAACGTATGCATGATACCTCAATGGATAGAGGATTCAGTGATGAATCTATCTAAATGAACTCTGCTCATTTCTGTGCCATGATTGGCAGGGTTTACACCCCTAGAAGAGACAGAGAAACATTGATTTTCCTGTAAGAGGGCTAATTCTCTATTTTTCAGGCCCTTGATCAAGGTATTGAGCTCGATCAAGGTATTAACATCCATCGATCGAGGTTTTTAAATAAGCTCAATCGAGTTTTTATTAAACCCTCAATCGAGCTACCGTTTAAACCTCTTTTTATAATTTTTTTTGCACAAGGACCTTGATCACATCCTTAAAACCTTGATCAAGGTTTTCTTAAAACCTAGATCGAGGTCTTAAAACCTATATTGAGATTTTTTTTTAACCTAGAGCGAGGTATTAAAACCTAGATCGAGGTATTTTAAAAACCTATATCGAGGTCTTAAAACCTAGATCAAGGTATTCCTAAAACCTAGATCGAGGTTTGTTAAACCCTCGATCAAGGTGTTATGACCTCGATCGAGGTACGTTTTTGTGTTTTTTCCGAAAGTGCCTTGCCAAAAAGTGTAACCCAGCTCCATGGATGCACCAAATTAATTTACTTGAATAGTTGAATAGTTATGTAATTTACATTGTAATAGTATTGTATTTATTTATATTGGTTTTTTTTATTTTCGTAAACAAACAAAAATTTATTTGATGGGTCCTAACATGAAACTATTACAATAGGAAAAAAATTGAAGTATGTTGAATGATGTTCTGAAAGGTAAAGCATAAGAAGACAGTGCGAAGCTCCACAAATCAAGGTATAATTATGTTTTCTTTTGTTTGATTGAACTGTGTATTGGGTATTTATGCATGTGCACACACGCACATTTAGTTGATGATGGTGATTACCATATAACATTCAGGCGAACTTTGTTCTATCTGATCTAAAATCCTACCTTAAATAGTTTGATTTATTAGGTTGTTTCTATGATTGAATAACTTGGAAAATAAAATTCTGATCTTTATGAATTAGTAAGTTGTAGAATCCATTGTTTTCACAAATATTTTTAAAAATATTCCAAATTCTGAGCACCCATGTAGTAGTGTGTGAAAGTTCTAGGCACATTGGGAGCATTTCTGAGCAACAAAAAATAGTAAAACACCTTGCGAAAGATAAAAATGACATAATCCATTGATTCATTTGATGTCTTATTATATACCTAGATACACCATTATCATAATCAAAAGAGATAGATAGAGTTATTAGAAAAAAAGGGTGCTTAAACAACCTATTATATTGAAATATAGGATTTCATATTTGTATAAGGACACGATCGCACAAGATAACTAAGCTGGAAGTAGTTTAGGTTTGTAAAAAGGACACTATTGGTTTAAAAAAAATGCATACATTTGGAACACTAGCATTTTATATGCAATACTAGGGAATTTGTTTCCCATCACCTAAAATTTTTCTAGGTTCAATAGTTAGGCTTGTTTCATGTTATTTTAAGGTCAACGCAGGTAGATGCATGCCCAAATTTTGCATAGATGATACCCATGTTTGTATGTGAGGAATATTATTGTTCAATGTTTAGAAGATGGCCAAAAGTGTCATAAAATATGAATGAGGTTTATCAATATGAAAAAAAATCTTTTTATTGTTATAGCTTGTTGTTATAAGGACCATAATTTCCCAAAACATAAGGTATAGGTGTTTTCATTGATTTTAATTTGCTAGAAGTTGCATGGAGATACCTAGAACTACACTTGTCCTAGATCGTCATGTTCTTGGATTTCATGAGTAGGTGTGTATCTTCTTCAATAAGGTATTTAAATAGAACTCATTAATCTAGTATACTACTAAGCACATTTTGTACCACTCAATGGTATCTAATTTTGAAGATAAAAAAAATGTTGCATATACTCCTTTCTTTTCTTGACCAAATCATCAATATTACGATCCCCAATACAACATAGCTGCAAAATTTTCTGAAATAGTTCAACTTTCTTCTCCATGGAAGGAACGCATATTAGGAGGGCCAGTGGCACTTTTGGAACCATAAATGAAATCATCCTTGTGTATATGAAATACCAAAACAAGCATTTTTTCAAAAATGAGACATTGATTCATACCATTGTCTAGCCACTTTGTCTCTACAATTGATAGTTGTGGTTGATAACGTAACCAAACTGCCACAATTTCCAAGGGATGTGTTACATATCCTTTTTTTCTCAATCAAAATTCCCAATCTGTTTGTTGATGTTATAGGTCAAGGTAGAAAGGAAATAGTAAAATCGGTACTTGAGGTCATAAATAGAGCGTTTGTGGTCGAAAATGAAACTAAGGAAATACGTGTTTTACACATGAGGTACATACTAGTATGGTGGTAACATGACCAAAACCATATTTGTTGTTTTCATTGCTACAATAACTAGTCTCAATTCCAAAAGCTAATTTTTTTCATTGTTGTATAGAATATTACTATATGACTCCCAAACTTGCTGCTCATATATATTTTTTGTCTTGCTTGAAGGTCGCAATGCCTCCTAGAATTTCCCGTTGGTGACTATACCTTAGTTTCATCACCTTCACTACTCAAAAGTAACCCTAATGCATTCAGATTTGCAGGCTATATGATGTTAAACTCAAAAATACTTCCTAATGTGTTGAGTAGACCTGTTGACTACCCAAAAATGTGAGTTAACCCTACTTACCACATTTTGACACACATGACAAAAAGTGGGTAACAAGTAATATGAAGGAAATGGTTTTTATTGGATGTATTGTAAATTGTAGTTTGTTAGATGTGAATCCTTTTACTGTCACGTATGCCTTAAGAGACTTCCTAGCCTTGTTGTTTTATGGTGGTTTTAGGGTCATGTATTCCCATAATTTCCCTTTAGGATTTCGCGCATAGATCTATCCTCAAATTTAATCCAAATTTCCTTTTTAGGTCTAGCTACACCTTGTTCTACGATGAAAAGTTCCTGGAATCAATAAGATTGGTGTTAATCAACTTTTCTTTACCATATTTTACCCTTGGACTTGCACATAATGGTAAATTCACCACTTCCAAGTTATGAATGCATGCCTAGGTTTACTTGATTTAATGCCCATATATGAAGACACAGATGTCACTATTGTTGATCCATAAAATTCCCTTACTTCTGGATTCCATCACCCACACTAAATAACCCTACTGATACATGTGGCATTACCCTGCTTGTTTGAATTATGTAAATATGAAAGATTTAAAATAATTTCTTCAAACAGTGACTACAACATCAAGATAGGAAACGATACCCAAAAATAACAATGTTGCAAGGGTTATATCATTTTCTATGGGAAGAAACTTTCCATGGGAAAGGGAAAGATCAAAATTAGCACATCGTCACAATAGGATTGTACCATGCAACATTTGTAGGTCACCCCTCTACATAATTTGATCAAAATCACACATGGACACCCATACAAAATAACAGGTAAAAAGTCCTATGTTATTTGTCTCAACTATGATTGTAATATTGTGTCATTCCTATCATGATCCCAAAAGTTTCCTTTAGTTGGGAATAATTTATCACAAAAAAATAGCTTGCATTTTTTTATATCTAACTCAACTTGTGTAGGTTGAACACAACTAGTGATGCAGTGGCTTCCTCTCCACCATATATATCTGGATCCCTCTACTTCAAAACCAATTACGTTTTTATTCAATCACTTGAATGCTTAGCATTTTACCATATAAGAGCACCGGACTTCACAATATGATATCCATTGAAAATGATTTTAATGTTCTGAATAGTTTTTATTGATGAAACTTCCAATAAATAAGTTAACCCAGGGGAAAGGTTGGACCCTTTATAGATTATCACATATTTTCCTTTTTGAGACCATGATGAAAAGTTATAAAACATATCCTTACTTCCTTGGATAATCATTGAAGCCATCATAAGACAATACCAAAATCAAAATTTTGTAAATATCTTAAATCCTCTACTCATGAAGGTCAAACATGATTAGCAGAATCTAGTCTTTCCTTATAAATTGCAATAACATCTAAGAGTTTATTTGTTGTTTTGACTCTTTGAGTTTTTTGTAAGGATGATCTTCTCCATGTGTATTCTTTTTGTGGATTTATTCTTTTCTTATTTTTGATATTTAAGGAGAAATTGAGAATCATTGGATTCTTATCCTGGTGTTCGATGTTATCAATCGAGATAATATATTGAAATAATTGAATAGCTTAGAAAATATAGCCAAATATTTAATAGGTATAAACTTGTTATGCTTTTGAAGTTGGAAGTAAGACTAGGTTTTGATATTTGTGATGATAAATGAAGCTTTCATGATTCTATGCTATTTTTTTATTTATAACTATTCACCTTGGTGCTTAGTGGAACCATGCCTGGCATCTTTAACACATGTTATCGACCGTCATGGCCATTCATTGTTATAAAAAATGGCTGGTGCCAACCTCCCAAGCCATAGTTGGAACCTGATAAATGTGGATTTAGGTTGGAGCCCTAAATCTATCCAACTTAAAATTCAAAGAAAGAAACATAGTGCAGGTCTTTGAAGTAGGGATAATTGATTGCAAAGATGCAACAAAAATTATCTGCATTATTATAGGTCTTAGTTATATTATTGATAAGATTCCTGAAAGAGTAACCCAAGGGGCATATGCTAGTACTGAAATGTTCCCAAGGTGTGGTGAATGTTGTTTTATGTTTGTATTCTATGATAACTAGGATCTGATTATATATAGAGACACCATCCAACATAGGGAGTGTTATTGATGTTGTTACTCCACATTTTGAATGGTTGTTCAATGTTCATGTGTGTGATTTTGATCACACTCTTGAGAAGGGTAACATTTTTCATGATTTGATTGTAGTTACTTGGTGTGGGAGTAGGATCATTCCCTAAGTTCAAGGTCACAATCACCCTTGAAGAATCATTGTACTAGAACAACACATTTCTGGGTAGTCTTTATAGCAAAATACAATAATAAAAGGATTATGGGAAACATCATTCATAATTTTGAGTAGGTATATACACTTTCTAAGAAAGTATTGATACTTTGATGAATGATTGTAATGAGACACTATCTTTTTTTAAAGTAAAATAATAAAACTCATCCCATAACTTTGCATGTAAGATGTATCACATGAAATCCTATGGATAAGAAGCAAACCTAGGCATGTTTGAGGCAAAAAAATAGAGACAAGAACATGTCTAGGAATGAAAACAATGTCAATCCTCAATTTTGGGCATGTTTTGAGGCAAAAAAAAGTGACAAGAACATGTCTGGGCTTGAATAAAAGAGTCAATCCTCAACTTTGCTAATATTTTAGGCCTAAATCAGTAGCAAAAGAACCTCATATGTAGTGTTTTCCAAGTATATGGGATAAACCAACAGTTATGGTCATAAAACCAACCTTTGTAAGGAAGATATGGGTGCTTCTAGGAACTTTGTATGGTGTTTTTCATGGCAGTAGCCATAAACCATTAATTATGGGATTGAAACTCACCCTCAACCATTATATATAGGTATAATTGTGGACTCTTTCCAAAATGAAATCACATCATTTTCAATATGAAGTAATTATGGGGAAGTTTGACATAAATTTGGTCAATTATATGTATTAAATTAGTAAATATGGGAATTTTGTTAATCACGGTTTGATGCAATTCTATGAAGTAGCAGAGTTTTTAGGTTTGTTTAGGTTTGGTGCAACATTTAATCACTTTTAGGGCTATTCCTTAAGCAATGACCAACATGAATGTTGTTTGAGTAACTGTCCCCTCTAGGGGTCACTTTACAGTGTGATCATAATCAATATGTAGAGCATTTATCCGTGTAACATAACATACTCTAGCATGGAATGAAGCTTCTAGTATTGGAGCCTTCAAGGTGAAGAATTCAAGTCCCATGAGTAGGTTGTTCCTTTATATAGGTTTCCTATATTTTGATGCATCACTTATAGGTTGCTTCTTTGAAAAGAATTGGATGAAATCTAGGGTTAAAATTCCTAGGTTTAAGGGCCGCATATTCCTTAAGATTGTTTCACTAAGTTGTTTTGTTAATTTATAAAAGTAGTTTGCATCTTTGAGAGACTTCTCATGGATCCATCACTCACATTTGGGGAATATATATTTCTACTTGGAAGCTTCTAATTTCTAGTGGAGAGATTCAAGAGTCTTTGAATAGTCGATACTTTCCTTTTCCTTTCTATGGTAGCTTTTTCATATCAGAATAATTAGTAAATCATTAGTTTGAATTGTAATTTACCTAGTAACATTGACTTTATGTAGTATCATCAACTTATAGATATAAATTATTTAATGAATGGACTAATGATCAATATAATATTTTATAATATGTCTAAGCGAGCAATGTCAATAGAAACAAGAAACAATACTTGATATATTAACTCCTACAATATCTTTGCATTTGAAATCAAGTATGTGCTATGCAAGTTGAGTGTATTTGTCATATATTCATACAAATATTGTATCAAAGATTTTTCATTCTTGGACCCTCTATTATTTCTCGTCTTTTGACCTGACAGATTTAAATCCTTTACTTTTTTATAATTTTTTTTGAACTTTCACTCTCACACTTTACATAGTTTGGTATGTTTAATATTCTGCCACTTTGTTGATGTCACCCAAGACATGCATCTGGATTCATTTGTAATTGTGTCATAACGATGATATCTCATCCGAGTTTAATGATTGTCATAATTCTTTATCTGTCATCTTAGGTGATATGCGTCAGTCTCAAGGGTAACAAGTAACATCCCACTCTTCCAATGATGTGGAGTTTCCTTGAAACTAGTCACTTTGCACTAATAGACAACTATATGGATACAATCTCTTGCAAAAAAATGAAAATATACTCAATGGAACCCAATATAATAACTTTTTGCAATGTGTAGAATTTATGACTAAACAAACATTAGCTATGACATCTGAGAAGAAAGCAAAATTGATGAATACCCAAGTTGGAGTGTTAGGCCTTCTGATATAAGGTATATCTTATTGTTGTTTGTTAGAATACCAAAAATCATTTACATCCCACCCTCGCTGAAAATATTTACTTGTGACAACACCGAATTTCAATGCATCATTTTCAAGCTCATTCGATATCTCTTTGGGAGTCTAAGAGACGAGGAGTGCAACTTCTAGTGATAGAACAAGGAGGAGGTATCACACATCACGGTCTAGTTACTTGTTCCACACAATATTCATTCAAATGTCAAGGTTAATATCCACACACACAAAGGTATACATCAAATAGATCCACAAAAGTCACACTCTCCAATGTAAATCCACTCAAAATGTTTGATGATGCTTCTAAGTGTCCAGATCTTATGAAAAAATTTGGAAATTCAAGCAACACAAAACGTATTTCTTTATTTGATACAATGGTCTATAAATTTATGTTTACTCTTGAATTGGTACTAGATTGGATGGTGAAGTGACTCTTGTCAAATGCACTCAACTTTTAATGACTACTTTTACAAGGACATAATTGCATTGTCTCTCAAAGTAAACTTCAAAGCGTTCTATTGAAGTGAAGGTCTATTTGAAGAGATCTATAATGTTTATCATTTACAATGGATAATTGCCCAAGTAACAAACTTGCCTCAAACTGCACTGGGAGCATTTAGTTGTTCCACCATAAATCCTTTTCCTATGTTTATATGTTCTATGATTTTATCAATCATATTGAGTTGAAAATCAGTTCTCCAATTAACTAGGCAATATGTTTTTTGAGTTTTGTAATAGAGTTTTTGTTAAAGTAGGCTTCTCTTAAGTAGTTGACCCAGAGATACCAGTTGTTCCAATTGGTCTAGACATTTCATATCCAATTTGGTTTGGGTATTTCACTTCATCAACATAATAAACTAATTAATTATCAATATGGCATATACTGCTACCTGGAGGATGGGCCTATCTAATATGATAAATAGAATGCACCAATGTAGTCAAATCATTTTATTTCGCAATCATTTTTTTCTTTGTTTAGGCATTTGATGTTTGTTCCTTGTTGAAATTTGTGAAATATTCCATCATCCTAGTGCAACCATTGAAAATATATTTTTTTAAACTATACAAACCCCCGTCAAATTTCTGACACCTTATGGCTACATCCAACGAGGTTTCCAAAGATCTAACAAGAGGACTTGTCGAACAACTGATGAGAACTCGTCACAAATTGGACAGCATTCTGTCTATTTTTTGATGACTTACCACCTTGTCTCATGAGGTAGCCATAGCTCCAACAAGCAAGACCGTTAGACTTTTGATGAAACACTGTCGAACATTCAACAAACCATTCCTCTAATTCGATGGCATAATCCTAATTTGTTTAGAGAAGAATTGTTTGACATTCAAAAAGGAGAAGTCGAAGTTTCGAGGAGGGCCAGTTGGATTTTTTATGAGGAAGAAGTCAGATTTTTGACGAGAATGCGTCGGACATTCGACGACTTAGTGGTGAAAGCTTTCGGCTTAGTATGTTGAAAAATTGACAGGTGTTGGCATTCATCAAATATCTGACATTATGCCATCGACAAAACAGATTGAGGTTGTCGAATAACCGACAGGTTATTCTTGAATTTCAGACATGGCAGCCGTCGAATTTTAGGCTCAAATTCTGTTGTGATACCATGAGTTCTTTGATCCTATATTTTAAGAGTGAAACTACATTTTCTTCAACCATGACCATTACTAGGAGTAGGTTGATGCCACACAAGATTAACCCTTGGGGCCTTGTCAATGCAGGCCACTCTCTAGAATACGTTATCCAATATGGACTATGTGTTGACACTTATGTTATTGATACAAATAATTGGCATGCTAGCTCCTCCCTATACTTGTCTTAGAAAAATATTTTTCGTTGATATGTCTCTTTAAGGGAGTCATTCCCTATTGTTCTCAAAGTAGAAGTATATCAAGGAGAATCTTCACACTTAGATCCCGTTAAAAGAGAGAAACACTCCAATGTTATCCACTTGTTCTTTTCCATGTTACAAATTCTTATTGACTCCTAAAATGAAAGAAACCATAGAAACTTGATGATGGAACTAGGGGATAATAAATACATTGTGTCCCATATACATACTCTCTCACTCGAATTCACACAATTAAAAAAAAACCATTATCTTCTTACGAGGGTTTGAGATTCTAAAATTCCTTATCTCTTTGGATTCCTTGGATAAGTCTCTAGGCGAGAGCTATCCACCCCACTGCAGACTCTTTAAGAGTCTATCAGCAAGGTATCTTATGTATGCGCATGCACCATATGAATGATGAAATGAAAAGCATGACGCTAATGATCATGTGCGGATGATGAGGAGCATCGGAAGAGAATGCGCATGGCCCATATCTCTCCTCGTCCATGCAAACGCCTCATGCTTTATTTGAAATCGGGAGGCAAATTTAAATTTGAATTTCAAACTGCCAGCCAAATTTTAATTTTAATTTTGAATTTCAAGAGAGGAGGCAGATTTAAATTTGAATTAGCTGCTGGATGGATGAAAATAATTCGTTGCCGGTTGGAATGAGGTCTTAGGTAGTTGGAGAAGACATCGTTTGATCAAGATAAGAAATCGTGGACCCGCAATCTGCATTCCTGTTATTTTTTCGGGTATTTATGTTTTCTTGCTTTATGTTCTTGCTTTATGTTCAATCTGCATTCCTGGTATTTTTTCCGGTATTTATGTTTTCTTGCTTTATGTTCAATTGCTTTATGAAAATATTGATAACCTCTTTGACATGCGGGATGGGTATTTCTATGCGGTTATGGATTGCTTCTGCAAGAACACATGGAGCCACACTCCGCAGTACAAGATCGGTTACTGCCAGCAATGCCCTGACAAGGTGCAATGGCCCATCGAATTAGGGCAGCAGCCTTCTCCATAATTCAATGCTGAAATGTTCATGTTTGATCCAAGTCAACTGACCTTCGACTGCCTTTTTGAAACTCTGATGGCCACTGTGCCAACGCCCTTCGTAGAACAGGTCTGATTCCATAATCGATTTTCAAGTTCATGAGATTTGGTTGGTTTAAACTATAAACTTTACCAGATCTGATTTTGACTAAACTGTGGTATAATTATATATGTTTTGTAGGATTTCTTGAACAAGTTTTTTGAGAAGATATACAAGCCCATCCCATTGGTGTACAATCTGGTTCTGGCCATGATGTGGCGACATACTGAGAACCTAGATTTGGACAGAGTCAAAGTTGTTCACTATTGTGCCGTTGTAAGATTTTCTTTTACTCCAAATTTGTGCAAATTCATTAGATAAAATAACAGATGAGATTGGTGCTCTGAGCATTCAAGCTTATGTAAATGGATGGATGTGCAGGGATCGAAGCCATGGAGGTTCAGTGGGAAGGAGGAAAACATGGAGAGGGAATATATAAAAACATTGGTGCAGAAATGGTGGGACATATACAGTGACCCCTCTCTTGATCATCACTTGGGATCAGGTGACATAATTCCAGATCCAATTTCGAAGGAGGACTGAATTAAGTCAGATGATCTGCAGCAAGTGGTCACTAATTCTTTCCTTGCTGCAAACTCAACGACCCCCAACTTGATGCCTGCCCCACCTGCAGCTTAAGAGATTTCAAGTTTTTAAAAGTCGTGTGTAGTGTGTATATATATTTATAGTCCACCGGCTGAGGTTTGGACAATTTGTTTATGCTGTATGTCTAATCATTTTGATGTTGGGCGGGCTATTTGACTGTAAATTAACTGAAACAATATTTGTAAATATACACATTGCTCTTTGTATGATTTGGTTTTTTATTTATTTTTATTAGTATATTGTTGAAAAATATTAATTCCTTTTATTTATACAAATGTAACAATGAATAATTGTGAAACTTTTCCTTAGAATACGGTTTTGAATTTTTAGTTGAGTTTGCAATCCAGCCAGCCTAATATGTAAGAATTACATTCACTACCCCAAATCTGTGCATAAAGGAAACTTTTAATGAAAATCCAAATCGCTTTCAAAATATTACTATGATTAAATCCTTTTTTCATATGTTGACAAAGCAGAATTATCGTGCTATGATAACTGGGGTTTCCAAAGTGAAGTCCCAATTAAATCCCACTGTTTGGGATAGGAACTCATCAAGTTTGTAGTCCTAACTTTGAAAAGGTAAAATGTACATGTAATTCTTAATTCTATATCTTAATGCAATATGTAGTTCTATTTGATATGCTATTTAAAAATTAATAATTGAGGGATTTTTAATAAACAATTAATTACGTTTTTTACAATTAATTATTTTATTGCAATAATATTTTATTACAATTAATTTATTTTTTATGCAAACTGATTTACTATTACTATTAATTCTATTTTATATACAGTATGTGGCTATATTTTGATATACTATTTAAAAATCAATAATGGAAAGATTTTTAACTTAAAATTAATTATATTTTACATTATTTGATATACTATTAAAAAATTAATAATTAAGAGATTTTTAACTCAAAACTAATTATATTTTTACAATTATTTTTATAGTTATTAATTGACAATAGTTTGGAATTAAATAGTCAATACTTGAAAACTAAACATAAACAAAATTGCATTTTAAAATAGAAAAAAAAACCTACAACAATTCCAACAACAATAAGGGATTCAATAATTTCCATATACATTACAAGTTGGCACTAATACCTTCTCTCATTAGTTCTCTAAATAAGATAATAAAATTGTCCAAACAAAACACTTTCTCCTTATACAATGTTACATTTATAGATTTCTCCAAAATTAAGTGCTTCTCTAATGTGTCTCTTTGGCCTTTTTATTTTAAAAATACAAAATCCTATACAATAATCTAATACAATGGGACAAAGTCAAGCCATCAAGGCCACCTCATACATAATTAATTCTCAATGTAAACTCCTTTTCAAAGTATTCATGAACATAGAAAACTTTAAGAATCCATAATTTTTTGAAAGTGTAAAAAATTTGGTCAATCTTACTAATACTTAAACTTACAACCATAATATGTTTGGCGGTTTTTTGTTAAAATATTCAAATTTATAAAAACTTTATATAGTTTTGGACAATTTTCATGAATTTTAGAGTTAAACAAAATTATTCCCATGGATTTTCTAGAGAATTGTCTTTGAAAAAAATTCAATTTGGCAAACATTTTTTTCTTCAAAAAATAGCCTATGGGCTAAATTTCGCCCATTAAATTTTCCTTGTTAATGAATGAATCTATGTATGCTCCTTCAATCTTGCTTTCAATGTTGCTTAGTTATATATCGAGTTGCTTCTGTAACCACTTTTCCATCTTGGGGAGGGGGGGGGGAGGGTTATTTTTTTTTTATCTTGGAGGAAACATAGTAAATACCTATGCTTGGGGACTCACAAACCAAACCAATAATGAAGCGGAATGGCTCTCACTTCTCCTCGATCTATAACTAGTAGGTAAGTCTAAAATTTCAAAGTTGATGCTCTTCGAAGACTCAAGGTAGGTCATTCAGAAGATGAGATCAGGATACAAGCATGGCTCTGCTAGTTGCAAAATAATCTATTATTGGATTTGTCATCAAAACCTGAATCCACAAGTCCTCTTTCTTCACATCCTCAGGGAAAACAATGGCTCTATCAATAAGCTCGCTAATCATGGCACCAAAAGTCAACAAGGAATGGTTTATTTCAAAAATCACTTGAAGTCATACAAGCATGTCCCCTAGACATACCACAAAGCACGTAAATTATAAGCTAAGGTTAGGTGCAATAGGAAAAGGGCCCTCCCTTAGGCCACCTACTCACGGTGACAAATTGAATTTTCCCACTATGCGTGGCTCTCATTTGACATATGGAAGTAATCTCCATGAGACTACATTAAGTCTAGAAGTACTCTCCAGTGGCTACTCGGGGTTTTAAGGAGATGGTTGGCACGAAGTATGGATGCGTTAAACAGTGAAGACCCTTCCTGTCCGCAACCATTGTTTGTAGGTTTGGAGGGGGGTGAATTTTAGTGATATAGTGGAAACTAGGATCAAGACAGCATGCAAAATTTGCAAGTCTTGTTTTCAGACCTCTCGTGGGTGTCTTAAGATAGAATTAAGAGAACAATGATGAGCAAAGGAGGGAACTCTGAAATCAATGACCTTAAATCCAGTTTGGAGGACATTAAAATGCATTTGTGCATGGTTTATGAGATGGTGGGCATCGATGTTTAGGAAAATAGAGAAGTTACATCCAAGGTCAGATATATTTCCATTAATGGGTTTCCATGATTCCAGGATTGATATAATGAATGAGATCTCAGGGAGCTGATGGGTACTATAGATATCATAAAGGAGGAAGTTATGAAGATGGACAAAATGACCTAGTGCAGTCACTGCAGGACTCCCCAGACCAAGGTGTTCATCCAATGGAGGAAACTTCGGTTGTTCAGCCCACTCTTGGGCATGAAGGAAAGAAAATGTAGTGTTCCGACCCTGCCAATATTAGATGTTTTTTTGCATTTTATGTAATCACCAGTTTATTAAACTTTATCCTTCGAAGGGTTTGACGGTCTTCAAGATGCATAGAAGGAATTAGGATTTCATTTTTAATTATAATTGATTCAGTCTTGATATCTTCTTAGAACTACGTGAAACCATGGTTTCAATTTTGTAATGAATGCTTGTGCACAACCTTTTTTCCAAACTAATTTATATTCTCGGTTTCTGTTTAAAACAAATAGTCCTTGGTAGCTAATGTGAAGGGATGCAACCCTTATTAAATGTTTTACTATTATTAATTATATATATATATATATATATATATATATATATATAATCTATGTATTAATTATTTATGTATTATTTATGTATGTATCATTGCCACCCTCTTTAAAGGAAGCTTTGTCCTTAAAGCTGATTTTGTTGATGTCAACTTTATTATGGTTTTATGATGAAGCATTGACTTGAGATGGGTAATCTACATTTGCTCATTTATCTTGATGTAGGTCTGTATCTCTATGTTGTAATATTTTTTTTTTTGAGTGGTGAGTTTCTCAATCTATTTAACATGCAATTACTTACTTTCCATATTGCCTTTTCGATTCAATTTATGAGCAAATGCAAATCTTGATTACTAGTACATTTCTTAATCATAAAAAACTAGTTTGCAATTTATCCAATTGATTAATTGAAGTCGATTTTCAAATGTATCTGCCTTTCCATATCGAGGCCACCACTCTTTTTTAGTATTCATCGAGAATAAACTTTGCTATTTTTTATTTTTTATTTTTTTTATGTCTGTAATTAATAATATCCTGCAATTTTGTGGCATATTTTTTGTTAAGCCATCAATCCATAACCAATTAACTGTTTCAATTTTTTGGATCCTTGTGAATTGCACATTAGTAAGATGTCGAATATCTCTCATCATGGATGCATTTGTTTTGAGTAGCTCTTTGATAATCTCACCATCATTGATGTATTGGAAATATCCCTTCAATTCGTTTATGACTACTATTTTAAGGGTGAATATCTACCTTCATATGGTTTTTCTCCAAAAGTGAATCCAATTATATTAATGAACTACTATTTGCATATGTTTTGGATCCAACATTGGATGTCATAATAATGGAGGTATTTTTAAAATTATAATCTTCGATCTTGGAAATCAAAGTGATGGTCATACTTCAACATTTGAAGGTTGAAATATCAAAGTGAGTTTTATTCATTTCAACATTAATAAATATTATTGTAAATGGATTCCATCTTGTAGCCTCAGTGAATTTTCACTTTAATTCTAACAATTTCAAATATTCGTGCTGTTTGTCATAGAGATGACTACTATTTTTAAGGGTAAATATCTACCTTCATATGTTTTTTCTCCAAAAGTGTATCCAATTATATTACTTCTATTGTTTGCATGTGTTTTAGATCCAACATTAGATGTCATAATAATGGAGGTATTTTTAAAATATAATCGTCGATCTTGGAAATCAAAGCGATGGTCATACTTAAGCGCTTGGAAGTTGAAAATATTAAAGTGAGCTTTATTCATTTCAACAAGCAATATTATTATAGATCAATCACATATTATAGCCTTGGTGAATGTTCACTTTAATTCTAACAATTTCAAAGTTGGGTGGTGGTGTGTGGTGTTTGTCATGGAGATGACACACATCTAAACTGATGTCAACCTAATTGAAAATATCTAGGTATTGTACTAGTTTTCTTTGAATCATAGCCTCCATGGATACTTCATCAGGAGAAATTTTAAGACCCTTAATCCTTGATTTCCACATGACTGCGTCCAAAGCTTCAATTATGGGTTAACATAAATGTTTTTCATCTATAGTAACTTTCTTAATATGACCTCTTCAACATGTGGATGCAATAACTACTATGTCATCTGGTTCAAAAACAATAGGCCCACTATCATATTCTTCATCATTTGGAATCTAAGCAACAACTGACAATGAAACAACTTCCACATAACTATCTACACTTGTGTTTGTAGAATCATCATCAATCCTTCCAATTTGTTTAAGTAGATATTGGTTGCTTCCATGGCTTCTAATTTCATCAACCAGATCAATAGATTGATCTGGAAAATTTGATTGAGAACAATGTGCATGTGTTTTTTCATGCTCCTTATTCTCTCCAAACATGGTATTATCAAATTTTTCGTCATGATGCTCAATGGGAGAGGCACATCCCTTATTCGGGAAAGAAGAACACTCAAGCAGTTGCTTTAGAGAGAGAAGATACAATCTATCTGGAGGAGAGGAAGCAGACTAGTCTTGTTATTGGGTCTTACATTGTACTTGGTTGAAGTCTATATAGAGGAATTTTTGCTGGGTTTTATTCCCCATGAGGGTTTTCGAGGATAAATATTTTTGTTCTCTTTTGTTATGATGTGCTTCTTATTCTTTCAGAGATCCTTTTGTTTTTGTATAAAAACTTTTAAAATATTAACATGGTATCAGAGCTAACCTGAAAGAAGACATTGTGCAACAACTCATTCCACAATCTCATAAGCTAGGGTTTACTATTCTGGATACCTCCCTCAACGTATCAATTGGAAAAGAAGGTCCATTCAACTCTCTTTAGGAGGGTACATCTTTCTGTAGAAGAATTTTTTCATTATCAAGATTATCACTTTTTGACCTACCACTGCTGTCAGGAGAAACTAGGGCATCATATTTTTCAAGGTTCTATCCTCATATTCTAGAAAAGCAAGATACAGTCTATATCACCTTGGTTAAGTGCATGTTTTCCTCCTCTCATTTCTAGAAGTGACCACAATTGGAAAATTAGGGTTTCCTAACCAAAACCTAGGTCATCCTGAAAAGGTCCTTGAATTGGTAAGTATTATCTCCTATATATCCATTTTAGGTTCTCTTTCATTAAATATGACAAATAGTACCAAGCTTGATGAAAATATTGAGGGAGTAGAGAACTTCAGAGCATGGAAGTACAAAATCATGCTCATCCTTGAAGTACATGACCTCGATAGCTTTATCAAGGAAGATTTCAAGGAAGTAGAAGGAGAAGAGGCAAAGGCCAAACAAAAAATGGATACGATCAAAGTAAAAAGGATCATAGCTAACTCTATCAAGGATCTATTGATCTCCCAGTTATATTCAAAGAACACTCCTAAAGAAATGTTTGATGCACTAACTAACATGTTTGAAGGTAAGAACATCAATTGAAGAATGACCTTGAAAAACCAACTGAAGGGTGTGAATATACAAAAGACCAACTAAAGGGTGTGAAGATACAGAAGAAAAAAAATATACAATCATATTTATCTAGAGTATCTCAGATCAAAGAATAGTTAGAAGCCATTGGTGATATGGTTGAAGAATAACAAGTGGTGATGACCACTCTGAATGGTCTCCCTAGAGAATGGGATTCCTTCATTAGATGAGTATGCACTAGAAGAAAGTTAACCAAATTCAACAAACTATGGGAAGAATGTGTACAAGAAGAAGGAAGGATAATAAATAGAGAAGATAAGATAAATGACAATGAAGATCAGGCTCTAGCTACACACATCAAGAGAGCTTCCGTATATGCACATTTCTACATTATGTAAATGAGCATTTACGGAAGGAAAAATGTGCATATACAGAAACTCTCTTCCGTATATGCGCATTTTTCCTTTCGTAAATGCGCATATAGAGAAGCTCTCTTCCATATATGTTCATTTGTGCCTTCATATATGCGCATTTCTACCTTTCGTAAATGCGCATATACAGAAGGCAAAATGCGCATATATGGAAGGCAGAAATGTGCATATATGGAAGAGAGCTTCTGTATATGAGCATTTTTCCTTCAGTATAGGCACATATACAGAAGAAAAAATGTGCATATATGGAAGAGAGCTTCTATATATGCGCATTTTTCCTTCAGTATAGGCGCGTATACGGAAGGAAAAATGTGCATATACAGAAGATCTCTATACACATTTCTACCTTATGTATATGCGCATATATGAAAGGCAAAAATGCACATTTACAGAAGGAAAAAATGCACATATACGGAAGCTCTCTTTTGTATATGCGCATTTCTTCCTTCCGTATATGCGCATACACAGAAGGAAAAATGCGCATATACCGAAGAGATCTTCTGTATATCCACATTTTTCCTTTCGTAAATGTGCATTTACGGAAGGCAAAATGCGCATATACGGAAGCTCTCTTCAGTTTATGCGCATTTTTCCTTCCATCAATGTGCATATACGGAAGCTCTCTTTCGTATATGTGCATTTGTGCCTTCATATATGAGCATTTCTACCTTCCGTAAATGTGCATATACAGAAGGCAAAATGCACATATACAGAGGGAAGAAATGCGCATATACGAAATAGAGCTTCTGTATATGATCATTTTTTCCTTTAGTATAGGCGCGTATACGGAAGGAAAATTTCACATATACGGAATATCTCTTCCATTTATGTGCATTTCTACCTTCTGTATATGAGCATATATGGAAGATAGCTTCTGTATATGCACATTTTGCCTCCCGTAAATGCACATTTACGGAAGGCAATAATAGCTGCTCTTACATTCTGTCTTTTACTTTCAGTAATTATTTTTAATGTAATTTACTTACGATGTCATACTACTATTTACTGCTTAGTCTTATTGTTTATACATTTGTTGTGTATGTCTCATTACTAGATTTAAATGCTTTGTCCTTTCTGTATAGTCACACTTGTTAATTATAAAGTCCTAACTTAACTTTTTTTGTGGAAACAAAGTGGGCAGAGTGGCAGGACTTGTTCTCCCATGACGGTTTGAGAGGTAAAGGTTTTTACTTGTTCACAAGATTACTTAGTTCTCTAAACTAAGGCACCTATTTTACTTCATATGCAGTTCATACTTTGCGACAGGGTCTTGTTTAAAGAGTATTGCAAGTCTTGATCCTAAAGAATCCTACTGTTGGTTGAATTTGGTTCTTTTCCGACTCAGAATTATAACATGGTAAGTGCTATTCTCGTCAATTTAGTTGTCATAGCTAAATTTCATGTACACTACTCATACTTCATTTTGGTTTATAATTCTTCGTCTTACATCTTAGTATAATTATGATCTATGTTGATTTTATTAAAAACTATTAACATCTCCTATCTTTTCTATTTGTGGGTTAATGTCTTGGCTTCAAGAAAACCAGACCTTGATTTTTATGAGGGTTTAAATGTTAACATGGCATATTACATATGCCATGTTCACTAAGCATTTAAGCTTAGGACAATTCACATTGTATTAAGTTAAGGCTTTTAATCCTGTGGTTTATATGTTATTATGTTTTAATCCTTGAGGCTTGACTTAGGACTAGTGCATACCATACCTCGTATTTCCACTAACCTTAACATTGCAATGCATTAAACCTTGTATTATTACCTTGTGACAATATTTGGGGTGGAGAATATATCATAAGGTTAAAACACATGATAACAGGGTTTAAGCTTTTGCATGGGGAATGAACTACATGAAAAGCAACGAAACTTAACTATGGAGAGTGGGTTTGGGAATTTCAATAATGGTCACTAGCTGGTGCCATTAATGCTCTTGAAAATCATGGCAGCCCCAAGCTTAGGGCTTGCCTCATGATGGACTTGTCATTTTATTTGTTTGATTTGGGGTTTGGTCTTGCTCTGCGCAAGGAAAAATGGAGGAAACCTCAAGGGAAACAAAGGTAAGACACTTTCTTGGCTTCTCAGCATTTAGATGGTTTGTAAGATGCCTTATTCATTGTATTACTTCTCATTCTAGTTGTCGGATGGTTGCAGGTGCCAGGTTTAGTGTAGGGCAGGATAACTCAATGAGCTTGTTGTTTGGGCAACGATACGACCTATGGTGCAAGGTAAGCCTATTAGCAAGCTCTACTTGCCACCTCTCAACCCTTTTGGGAAGAATCATGTTTTGACTTGTTGCTTGGTTGGGTTTCACGCTATGGGATTTCGAAAATGCCTTCGGGCTTATGATGAACAAACTGGGTTTTTAATTGTTAAGGCGTTAAGCCATGAATCGAAATCTTAAGCCATTTCGGCTTTGTGTATTTGATTTTGGGTTTTGTAAATTATAAATGGATTTGGGCTTTTGAGCCATGGGTTGCACCATTGCTTGCAATGGTGACATAGCCCATTTCCATGCCTATGTGGACCTTGTCCGCGATAATGGAGATACTGTGTATAATGTAAAGACCCTGCGTTTTAATGAAATGGAAATGGTTATTTCGCTTACTGTGTGTGTATGGAATTTATTGCTGCATTAATGGCTTCTTATGATGGTTTAAACATAGGCATACACCGTCATTGTGGTTTGTATGTTGAGTATTAATATTTGGTTGTAAAGTTTGACAGCGTGGGTTACAAGCCAAGCTATAAGTGGCTTGGGCCTTCCCTTAGTGGCTGCAATAGCTTCCAATTGTTGTTTTATTACTGTTTATAATTCGTTGATATATGTGCAAATACGGAAGAGAACATGCGCATATACGGAAGAGAGCTTCCGTATATGCGTATTTTGGCTTCCGTAAATGTGCATATACGGAAGCCAGCATGTGCATATACGGAAGAGAGCTTCCGTAAATGCGCATTTTTGGCTTCCGTAAATGAGCATATACGTAAGCTCGCAAAAGGCAGCTTTCATATATGAACATGCGCATTTTAAGGAATCGAACATGCACATATATGGAATCGAACATGCAGGCATACAGAAGATAGCTTCCGTATATGTGCATATAAAGAAGAGAACATGCGCATATACGGAAGAGAGCTTCTGTATATGCACAATTTGGCTTCCGTAAATGTGCATATACGGAAGCCAGCATGCGCATAAATGGAAGATAACTTCCATATATGTGTGTTGGCTTCCGTAAATGTGCATTTTCGTATATGTGCATTTATGGAAGCAAAAATGCACATATACGGAAGCTCTCTTTCATATATGCACTTTTTGGCTTCCGTAAATGCGCATATATGGAAGCTCTCTTCTGTATATGTGCATTCTACCTTCTGTATATGCACATTTATGGAATCCATAAATGTGCATATACAGAAGAGAGCTTCCGTATATGAGCATATACGAAAGTGAGGCATTTTGGATTCTGTAAATGCGCATATACAAAATCTAGCATGCGCATATACGGAAGAGAGCTTATGTAAACACACATTTTTGGCTTCCATAATTGAGCATATACACAAGCTCACAGAAGGCAGCTTTCGTATATGAACATGCGCATTTTAAGGAACCGAACATGTGCATATACGGAAGCTAGCTTCCGTATATGCATAGTTTGGCTTCTGTATATGTGCATATACAGAAGCGAACATGCGCATATACAGAAGATAGCTTCCGTATATGCGCATTTAGGCTTCTGTATATGTGCATATACGAAAGAGAACATGTGCATATATGGAAGAGAGCTTTTTTATATGTACATTTTGGCTTCTATAAATGCGCATATACAGAATCCAGCATGCGCATAAACGGAAGATAACTTCCATATATGCATCTTGGATTCCGTATTATATGTGCATTTTTGGAAGCAAAAATGCACATATACGAAAGATCTCTTTCGTATATGCACATTTTTGGCTTCCGTAAATGCGCATCTACAAAAGCTCTCTTCCATATATGCACATTCTGCCTTCTGTATATGCACATTTACGGAATCCAAAATGCGCATATATGGAAGAGAGCTTCCGTATATGCGCATATACGGAAGTGAGGCATTATGCATTCCATATATGTGCATTTATGGAAGTGAGACATTGTGGAGACATTATGCCTTCCGTATATGTGCATGCACATATACGAAAGCTTCCTTCCATATATGCGCATTTACGGAATCCAAAATTCACCAATACGGAAGAGAAATTCCATATATGTGCATTTAGGATTCTTTATATGTGCATATATGAAAGCGAAAATGTGCATATACGAAAGAGAGCTTCCGTATATGTGCATTTTGGCTTCATATATGTTCATATACGAAAGAGAACATGTGCATATATGGAAGAGAGCTTCCATATATGTGCATTTTGGCTTCCATATATGCACATATACAGAAGTTAACATGTGCATATATGAAAGAAAGCTTCCGTATATGCATTTTTTTGGCTTTTATATATGTGCTCTTCCGTATATGCGCATGTTCACTTCCGTATACAGAAGCTCTCTTCCATATATGCACATTCTCCGTTGGCCATATATGCGCATTTACAGAATCCAAAATGCGCATATACGAAAGGCAAAATGTGCATATTCAAAAGAGAGATTCCGTATATGCGCATTTAAATTTCGTAAATGCGCATATATGGAAGCTCTCATTTTGGCTTCCGTAAATGCGCATATATGACAGTGGACATGCACATATACAGAAGCTCTCTTCTACTTCCGTATATGCACGCATTTATGCCTTTCGTATTTTGGCACATGTTCGCTTCCGTGTCACTAAGTCAATACTCCTTAGAGTGAAAACCAAGAGGACCCGCCATGGCTAGACCATGTGTCTTGAGCCCGACCACAAGATAAAACCAAAGATAAAAAATTAATAACATAAAACCACAACACATGTATAAAATTAAAACCTATCGTATTGTAATTATAGTAAATATATATATAGTGCACATTAACTTTTAAGTGATGTCATTGCAATCTTAGATTCTTATGTAGTTCATGATTCTCTGATAATAGTGTCATATATAATTATTGGATTGCATAAATACAAAGGTAAGTAAGAAAATACGGTAATATTCTAAAACAATAGTACTTTACAAATAAGGTTTTGAAGCCTTCTTTCCACATCCGCAACTAAATGATCAGAAACCACTGAAAATAGGTTTCTGCAATGCTAAATTATACAAATACTAAATAAAGGCCTAATTTTAGAAGGAATAAATATATGCAAATGATCCAACTTTTAATTGAGTCTCACAACAAATACAGTTTCCAAAATAATATACATTGTTTGCAATGAGTCTTAAATAAAAAAGTATATAACAATATATGTGAGTAGCATATAATTGCTCAATGATCAATGCATCATCTACACTGTCATATATTATGCCAAATCCTTTAGAGAATGGAGCTTTTGTCTTGAAACTAGATATGAATATTGTTTGTGTATCTAAAACATCAAATTTTCTCGCAAGTTCTTCTTTCAACTCTAGCCTGGAAAGATTACCCCTTCCAGGATGGATAACATGGATTTGGAATTGTCTTCTATGTAGATGGAGGTTATTCACAAGATTTCGAATGAAAACCGTATGTCATGTTCCCGGTTCCACCATTGCTAATTTATCTTGTAAATTTCTATCTCAAAGAAGTTTCTAATCTGTAATAACCTCACAACAAAGGAAGCATGTTAAGATTATTTGCATAATGAAAAACTATTTTTGAAAGATAAAAAACAGTTGTATATAAAAACAAAATAAAAGGAGTGCAAGAAAAACAATGGATAACAATAAATATTTAGGTGTGAAGATAATAAGTGAAGAAAATATTGACAAATTTGTTTGAAAAGAGAAGACCAAAATAAGAATGTGTATGATTTCTAATGGTCCAATGAGGGATCCATGTGTATTTATGAGCTATAAACTAATATGTACAGTGGTTTATATGATTGATGGTGGGTCCCTTGTTAGATGGTGTCATCGAAATGTCCATTGTCAGTCTACCATCCAACTTGGGATGTGTAAGGGGGGCTTCGTAAGTCCACACAACCTTTACTCCTGACATAAGATAACATTTCTCATCCATCAAATTATGAGTTTGAGTAGCATTGTTAAATACTACTCTGTTACGTTTCCATCAATCTAAGAAGAAGACTAAATTAAACACTATCTAACTTTCATTTTTCTTTCACAAATATTTCAAAAATGTTGAAAAAAATACATATCTATAGATTAAGCATAAACAAAATCATTATTCAAAATTGTATACATATATTTCTTACAAACAATAATAAAATCATATAAAAACTATTTTTTGGGGGGACTAAGGACAATTCTATTCATGTGCACAATTTCAAGGTTATAGTCCAATTACATGAATTAGAGAGCCCTTACAGAATGGTCATATGAGAAAAACAACAATTTTACAAAACATTGAAATATTATTAGAATTGTTAAAAAAGTATAATAATAAAGATGTTTATCTCTTTGATTTCTAATAACAATATAATCACAAAAAATATAGATTAAAGTAACAGATTATGATAATATCACTATTATAATTATAACTAAATCTAAATCATTAAGGTTACAGATTATGATAATATTATAATTCCGATCAGCTTTAGCCAATATCTCTCCACACACAACTATTTTAAATTGGACACACATCTATATACCTTCTATTGCTGTAGAACTGTGGCCAAGAATGATTGATTGTATACCACTATTTCGACACAGCTATTTTAAAATTGGTGACACAACCTTTTTCCTTCTATTGTTGTAGCACTCACATGGCGAATAATGGAGTCGATAAGATTTATAATTATCCTTGTAATTGTAATTAAGGTTGCAATTTAACAGTGTGGGTGATTTATAATTATGCTTGAAATGCCTCACTCCCGTTAAACATTCCTTTGATGTCGGTGATTTTAAAACTTTCTTATGAATAATAGTTGTCCATCATAATAATAAAAAATAGTATTCAATGACCATAACCAATATTCATGGTTTATAAATAAGATCTAAAGCAAAAAGAGATCTCTATTCTCAATTGTGATATTTCTTATTTTATTTTAAGATTCTACTAAATGTTTGTTAACAACTCTTTCAGCTAGAATTAAAATTGAAAACCTTATTTAAACGATAAGATCTTAAAATATATATATTTCTATCCATTATAGTATTTCTTTTATCATCTTCAAAATATAAAATTTATTAAATATCATTTTTTGAAAACCCTATTTAAATGATAAGATCTTAAAAATATATATTTGTATCCATTATAGTATTTCTTTTATCATCTTCAAAATATAATATTTATTAAATATCATTTTTTAGTTAGCAAATTTGAATATATATAAATTAAATTTAGTTTAACTAAATACCCTAGCTTTAGTTTGACGTTTAATATGTATTTATTTACCAAGTATCAAGACGTTTGATGATGTTTAAATTTAGGAAGCCACATGATTTTTTTTTTGCGAAGCCAAACATAAACCAAGGTTTGTAATATGGATACGACAGAATAATCTATTCACCCCCAAATTAAATGTTTGGATTAATAAAGTTGCATTACATAAGGGACTAGACTATCAATATTGAGTTAAATTAACTAGAGCTTTGAATAAAATAAAGTTGCATTATAGAAGGAATGGGAGAGGCCAGAGAATTGTTGCGGGAGAATTATTTCGCTCTCTCAATCTTGAACACATTCTATAGCCCAGGAATCTCAAACCGCTTCACGGCAATTTGTTTGGAAGTTGTACGCAAATAATTATTTTAGGGAGAATTGTTTGGGTCATTCGATCGACTGGGATAGCCAACTATAGAAATGATGTATCAGGAGTAAATATTTTTGTTATCATGATTCAATGTTCTGGTTAATATATTGTTTATTTACCTCATTAAAATATTTTAAATCTTTACATGCCATTTTAAATTTTGCAACTTCAACTCATATTATATTGGATTGAACCGACAATGGGAATGATTTAGTTAACCAATATTCATTGTTTATAATAATGGCTTGTAATATGGATATGAGGGAATAATCTATTCACCCCAAATAATAGATGCACTGTGTAGTGGGCACTCCATTTTCATTGGGCACTCCACTATGTAGTGGGCACTCTTTGGTTTAATGTATATAAACTCCCATATCTTATACCTTTCATTGCATTGATCATTGGTTAATTACCTGGAACAATAAATACCGATTTTGCTCAGGCCCCAAGGAAACGCAAAGGTAAGGAAATGTGAAGGTAGAAGTGATCTCAATTGTTGGAACTATGGCTTACCATTACAATGTTGTATTGACCTCTGGATTTTGCCTACAACACACTCTTTAGCCAATTGAGTAATTGTTAAATGCCCTTACACAAATAATTACAATGTATGCTATAGCCTCATTAATTGGATAGGGATTCGTTGTTGGGGCATTCTCCTTCATAAACAATCAATTATTCTATAATCAAACGGTTAAGCATTATGTTGACACCTGCACTCATATGTTTTTCTCTTGCTATAATAGTTGGTATATGGATTTAACTGTGGGAAATTGAATAAATTGAGTGCAATCCATTCATGTCAAAACGCATGTGCACTAGTGTCTCTAAAATCATATGCATTGATATTTGTCCCTAAGTGTATGAAGGGACAAAGAATCGATGTTGTAATAATAGAGCTTGAGTACATTGACAAATTTTGACATACATCAACCTTTGAAATTTTACTGTACAATAAAAGGTTATCATTTAGTTACATTGACAAAGTTTGACATACATCAACCTCTGAAATTTTACTGTACAAAAAAAGGTTATCATTTAGAGTGTTGTGTGTGCACAATTAAACAAAATAAAGTGCATGTTTTGGCAAATTCAAATAAATCATAGAGTGCATTGTGAATTTGGCATTACAATCGTATCTTGAAATAGAGAAATAACTCGTATATGAAGATAGATATCTCAATGTGATTATATTTTCACAAAGAATAAATTAATTTTATTTATGGAAAAGCCTTGAACCCAAAGCATTGAGGCCCAAACCATGTTCAAAGAAGCATAGTCTCAAAATTGGTATCTAGAGAAAAAAAGAGTTTCTATAGACGCTCCATGTTGGTGAGATGGACAGACCATATCATTATTGTTTCCCCATCATATTGGTATTAGAGAAAGTTCACAAGATATTTTGAAATAGAGCCATGCGAGCATATTTGAAGAGGGAGAATATGGAAGAATTAAGAGACTTCAATAAGCAAATCCATGATAAATGTTGGTATTCAAGGAAAAAGAAGATGAGATGGAAAATGAACTTTCCAAATGCCAATATTCCTTCACCACCATGAGGGAAGAATTAGACGAGAAAATATTGCATCTCTTATCATTCGGGGAGAAACACATTCAAATGGATAATTGGTAAGAGGAAAGATTCACCAAAATGACTACTCATCCATACAAATATCTAGAAACTCAGGAAGAGGCATTGAAGAAGCCACAATGAGCTATCCAAGAGATCAAGCAATCCCAATTTGTTCCCACATTGGAATCTGACACCATGATGGAATTAAGCATGGTAAAATCACTTTCCAAGATCCTGTCAAGATCCCTTTAGTGATTTCAAAATTCACACTCGAGGAATTAATTCCAAGTTAATGAGGTAAATGGGATACAAGGACCAAGGGATATGTAATAAATACCATGGTATTGGGATCCCCATTGTATCTCAATAGAGGCCTAAGTATTAAGACCTAGGATTTGGTGGACAAGAAACTAAAAGAGGTTCAACTCAAGCCACCTTTATAAATGCAAGGGGAACAAAAAGGAATCCATTTATAACTATAATCTTCTTTGACTACTCCCCCTTTCCCCCTCCCTCTCTGATTTGATTTTAATTATTTTAAATAACTAGTTTCTTTTAAATCATTTATAACCCAAACCTTGCCTAACTCTTTTCCTAGAATCAAATACTTTTCATAGTTCCTTTGTTAATGGATGGAATTCCAACTCAAAATGTCCCGACGTATCTTCAACTTATCAATAGTTCAGAGTGGGATGCCAATTCAAAATGTCCTGACGTTTCTTCAACTTATCAATAGTTCAAAGTCCATAAGTTTACATGTTATTATGACTAACTGTCAAAACCTCCATTCTTGGTATCTTAAATAGTTCCAAGATAGTATGTACACCTCTTCCTTGAATATAATAATGGAAATTCTAAGTGAATTCATATAGTGTATGGTCTTCTAGAATGCCCCACAAAATAATACAAAAGTATCCATTAAATGTTGGCCCTTAGATATTTTTAATCTAGGTACTCCATCTTAAGTGGGTTCATTTACCCTTTTTCATTATATATTTAAAGTGCACCCACTTGCAATATTGCAATTTGGCACTTTTCTAACACATATAACCTATAATAAACATAGTATAGGATGTATTAAAGAACTTTAGTTAAGAAAATAAATTATATCAAAGTTGAGATTAATCCACTAGTCTCCTCTTAGATAGCACAAAATCTCATAGGATAAAATTTCTTTATTAAAATTGAATTTAATTGTTCAACTCAAGGTATATTCACATCACCATTATTCATATGCATGCATTTTACATAAACAAAGTAAAGTTGAGAATTTAAGATTATGTATGGCCTCATTGTTGTTCAACTCAAGGTATATTCACATCACCATTATTCATATGCATGCATGTTACATAAACAAAGTAAAGTTGAGAATTTAAAAATATGTATGGCCTCATTGTCTTCACCAATCCAATGTAAGAAGAATATTGAAATACTCAACCAATTTACAATCAACTTTATACTAAGGATTTTTGGAATATTTGATAAATAACAACTTAAATAACCTTGAGCATGATGGTGCACATTAACTTTTAAAAAGATAAATTAATTTCTTTAAAGGTAAATTGTCTTTAATATTAAATTTGCTTAACTTAAATACATATAATTGATGGTTTATTAACAAAAATAATTCTATGTGGTCTTATTTAATTTCAATAAAATTCTTTGTTTACAAGCTTTAGTATCCCAATTAAATGGTTGAATTTTTATTTATTTATTAAACAATTAACTTCTTATCAATAATGAAGTAATTAATAAACATTCTCTATATAAATAATTAACTAAAATCAAATAAAATGCTTGTAATTCTCTCTTAATCTAAATATTTTACATAAATGTATCCAGTCTTATTGGGGTGGACAAGAACCTATCTTTTTTCTACATTTCATTGAGACAAGTGTAATAACTCACTTAATTAGAAGAAGGTAAAAACAAATCACTGGTAGCTTATTAATGACACTTAACTTATGACCTATCCATGTATATAAAGTAAAAATCCCATTGAAAAAACTATCTTGAAATAGAGTCAATATAATATATTAAACACTTTGCATTATGCAACTTATCCATATCTTTAGAAGCTCTAATTTCATTTCGGAACCTTTTTAATTTGTAGATGGATCGAACTGCATTGTGGCATAGTTATTTGAAAAGAATGTAACTACTTTCATTTATTTTAAAAAATGATATACTACCATTTAATCATACTTACAACTATTTTTTTAATTACAAGGTGTTTTTTACCCTGCCACCAGTTCGTTATATAAATTTAAATGGTGTATTGTCATGCAGTATTCATCTTCACAAATTATTTGTTGTCGCCAGTTACTTTTGACTCGAAGTGTTCAAATTGTAGCTTTCTTTGTTGTCACTAGCTACTTTTTTCTTCTAATGTGTTCAAATTGAAGAACTTCATTCCGCGAAAAATATAATAAATATGTCGTCTGGATAAATTCCTATCATTCCACATACTATTATTTATTATTCCTTCTATGCTTTCTAATTTTCATGATTTTCCTGAACTCCATAGAACCAATTCCTCTAACATTAAAAATCAGCTTGCCTTGCCACAATTTCCTCTACCCAAATCCAAATTAAGGAACTTACACAACTCTAAATACTTTAGATTGGGGAACCGCTCCTAAGGAAGAGAACTCCTTTAGATGCGACACACTCAATTGTAAACACTCAAGATGATGAAACTTGCAAGTGTATTCCGGTATACTCAACTTGGGAAATTACTAATTGAAAATAAGACTCACCAATTTTGGACATGGGAACTCGGTGTGAATATTTCAATATGATTATTGCCAATATCCTCTTGCAATCTTGATTGTGAATCGTTGGAAAATCTTGTATTCTCTGTTGTGCCTTGAATAAACAATTCTTCTCCTCAATCTGATGAGTAATACATTGAAATCTTATATATTGATACTCAAAAGACCATCAACCACCAACGATGTCCTCTCGAGAAGCATTTTGGAAACAATTTACAAGAGGGTTAACTTAACTATGCCCAATGGCCATGTCCATTAAATGGGTGTGTTGTTTTCTTTGGATGCGGAACCACCCAGCAATCCACATTCGCACTAAATCACTCACATTATTTTTTTCATCTTCCGGATACATGGCACAATATAGAAGCAATTCTTGACATCTAAACAGTTGATAGAGTTCTGGATCAATGCGTAGATGATTACCTGGAAAAGACAGATCTGCATTTTACATCTAAGAAAAAAAAGTCTCCCAATCAACTAAATTGGGTTTTCCGATCATTGCTAGGGTGACTACAGTTATTGCTAAACGCGAACCTTTACAGGCGTCCACAATATTCCTCGCATAAAAATTCAGCGTCCACAAATTGAAAATTTTGAAACAAGATCGAGACAAACAGGAGGGAAATGCACCATCATTTTGAATTTGAATCTGTAAGCAGCGCGCTGCGCGACCTTGGAGGTGGTTTGTAGATGGCCATCCCATCACATTGAATGATGAAGTCGAATCTAACTAGCCGACGATTCTTAAAACATGTAAGGCCTATCGGCCAGATGTGTTAGAGGGATTTTGATTTGTGATTTGAATGGCGCATGGATCAACCAAATGGATGTTGGGTGTGCCATGATGCTGCTAACCGATGGAGGATGGATATCAATGAGTCCCCATGAATACCATGGAATTGGCATACCCCTGACAAAGTCTTAAAGACTCTGCAGCAGGGTCGATAGCCCTCGCCTAAAGTCTCTATCCATGTTAGACAATAACTGTGAGTCACTCCTTGACGTGCAGAAGGAACTATTTTTTTCTCCTTACCAAGGATTTATCACCATTTCTATTTACATATGTAAGTTTGTATGTACATATTCACTATTTTGTTTTATTTTTTAACTATCTTTATTTTTCTTCCACTGTTTGTTATTTAAAAATCTCTAAAGGAATTTGTTGTTAAAAATTGTGAATTTTTAAATTAAAATATGTTTACAAGTTAGGATTATACCATGATAAGGTTAGCTTGAGTTGGAATGACAAATCTCAAAAAGGAGCTTGAAGGACTTTGAATTTTGAATGGTGGATTAAATGAATACTAAGCCCTACAATTATCAATATTCATGCTACACAAATTGTCTTTAAACTAAAAACCGTATGCATCATATGTCCTTTAAAGTTAAATTTATTCACATCAACTATGCGCAATTGGAGGAAGACCGAAGACATAGAGAATTTGTAGTTGTAGAGAGGCCAAGAAGATTCTGTAATAAAAATATGGTTAGACCACTAAGATTACTATTTCTAACATCAAACAAATCACAATTGAGGATTCTTATTAAATTTCAAAATGAGAATTAATTAGGTGAAAAGAGGAATATTTGTATTTGTAACTCCTTTACTAGGATGTAATTGTAAATCTCACCTAACATGCTCCACCTATAAACCTTAACTCTTTATCTAATTATTCTAGGAGATATTTGTAGGTATTACCAAAGACTTCACCTACAACCTTACCTAATTCTTCATGTATCACAACCTACAATTTTTGTACTCATCAAATGGAAAATTGTACACAAACTATTTAGTTGGAGCAATTCATCTCTTGTATTTTTTCCTATGTGGGAATTTCTCTTTGTTGCTGCACCTGTGCACATATCAATTTGCAATAGATCATTTGCAACAGAGCCTTTGATCAAGACTCTTTTAATGTTGATATAGATTCTTTTTTCTGTCAATGGCCAAACCAGGATCAAGTGTCATCTACTCTAATTTAATTGAAGGATTTTATATATCCACCCCTAAATACCCTTTTTTTGCACATCAATATATGGGTTTCTTCAATCAAGGGGTCTCCTGGTGTATCCCCTCACACTAAATATCTACTATAGCAAAGAGAAATAGTTCATTTCTTGGCTCCTCAAAATTCAATGTTTTCATGTGGGGTCATTCTCTTCTATCCCACTGTGGATGTCCTCAATTCAACCTTTGGAATTCTGTATTTTTGGTCAGATCCTGTGTAGGAATATCGTTAGATTTCCCCATCTTTGATTCTCTTAGGGTTATTTTGATCCCCCATATAGAGTTCCCACAATATTTTGTTCCTGTTGTTCGAGTTAGTCATGGCTAGTGGTTCCTTCTTCACTCCTTTGCAGGTAACTAATGCATTATACCTTCCTAACTCTCAATCTTTCTCTCAATTTACTCTAAATATTTTTTTAATGTTACAAACATTTAAACAAGCACATAACCCATGGATTCCATCATAATTCAATGTAACTCTACAAATTTATAGTGAGATACACCACTCTTCTGGTGAACTTCTACTCCCTACCAACTCCATGGATTCTATGAACTTGAGTTCCTACTCTCTACCACCCTCCTTGTGTTATCAAATGGATTTGTAGCAGGAGATGGTGTGGGGCATTGGTTATCCTTATACACCAGTATTTATAAGCATTGAGAGGTAATTACATTGCACAGGTCATCCATCACATTCTTCAATTTTTTAAGCATCTTGTAGATCTATTTTCAACAAAGGAAATCCAGCATAGTTAGATCAGCCCAACCCAATAATATCATCCCCAAGAAAAATTGGAATAGAAAATAGGTGCTCAAGTACCCACTTTGTAAAGGAAACCCATTCCTCTTTACATCCCTGCCACATCTCCCTTCATATCTAGTTCCCTATAAATATTATCTATCCTATGGGAATAAGTCAAATTTGAGAAATCATGACTTGAAACAATCATTGGAAACTTATATGTGTAGTAAGGTAATGAAGGTGCCAAAGGAAAAAAAAAATTCACCAGAGATACCACTAATGATGGTTTTGAATAGTGTTCTCTAAACAAAGAGGCCCACAATAGAGAGTAGAGCAAAAATGGCAGAAAAAAAATATGAAATGCCTTGGAAGTACACCAAGAAACCATGGAATCCAAATGAGATGGAGGAAGCTAAATTCCCGCAGCTGTGATACCATGTGAAATGAAACTAAGAACAACAATACTGAGACACATTTAAAATTTATTAAGTTAAAATTCCATATAGTCATAGACATCGGGAAATAGGAAGGAAGAGATTCAGGATTCTATTGAAGAGTAAGAGAGACACTACTTTATATTAAAATATGCTATTTAAATTACAAAAGAACATTGACTACTTAAAAGAAGCTAGAGGGGTCGTCATTCATATCATTAGTTGATAAGTTTACAAACCTAATTTATTCACCAATGTGATCTTACAGCTATCAATGTACACTAGCAGAAATCTTTTCCAATTCCAGACTTGGCTTCAGGATGTATGTCCCTAGAGTTTATGTGGTAGTTTCCTCCCTTATTGCCTCACTTTTGTAGTACTAACACTGCTTAGAATTGTTTGTGTGGATTGTGGGTACCCTACATGTGTGCATTGTCTTTGTTGAAATGTATCCTTACTTGCAAGCTTCCCAATAATCATAATGCAATATCCACTTCCATTCCATGTTTTTATACATTGTCTAAGGATGAATTCTAAGATATTATGTATAAGTGATGTTTTTATAGAATCCTTTGAATTGTGAATGGGTCTAGTGTATTGTTTATGCCAATGGATTTTTAATCCATTCACCAAGGTCCCATTCTGCATGTGGTATATCCAAACAAGGGATGAGACTAGGTGCAAATCCATTTCATTTTTTTCAAAATAGTTGCTTGTCATAATGGGAACCATGGAAGGAAATCTGTGTTATTGCAACAACCCTTGACCTTGGGTTCATGACTTTCTTTTTTAATTCTGAAAATATTTCATTTAAACCAAAAGACAAGGTATACTTAAGATATCATAGAAATCTTTATGAACATACAAAATCTCAGACAACAAAACCTCAAGTATAATTTACAAGAAGAGAACATGTAATGGATTTTTAAAAATAGGTAGCTAGTTGGTAGATAAAGATAAATTTGATCTTTCATGGTGCTTGGGATATATGGATTTAAGATGGATAAATGCTGGTTATTTGCATTGAAATTTTTTTCAAGGTTTTTGTTGTTGTAGAGTTTCCCTCAAAATTTGTTCGATGCATTCATCCCCAAAATGTTCGTCACAAATATTCATGCACTTATTCCTTGTAAAACCCTCAATTTAATGAAAAGAAAAAGAGGGGAAATGCCATACAATATAGGTGATAACTGGACGACATATGAATTTATAGATTGTATCAAGTGAAAATGAGTTTGTTAATTCCATTTATGTTTTCTTGAACAACTTGCAGGATATGGTTTGGATGATAGCGTTGTGTTTCTCGAGAGTTGCATGGATTGAGTGAATTTGTGCGAAGGATATGTGCAGAGCATGCAGTTGAAGTTGGAACTCCTTTCTGATGTAGTTAAATATCTGACTCATTAAACAAATTTTAGTGCAGTGTTTCGTGAAGCAATGATGAATACTTATATAGGTGAAAGTATCCTTAGGGGGTTGTCAAATACCTTGCATTTGTCATTACTCGAGAAGTTTGGATTGGGACTGGCCTTGGAAGACTCAGAGGATACAAATAAAAGAGAAGAATATAGGTATATATGTTCCTGTTCATTATGAACATATTTGCATTCATTCTTGGAAACAACGATTGGTGAAATACATATTTTCCTTATTTCTACTTTTGTCATAGTTTTAAATTTTTTGTCTTTACAAGGATGGAGCAACTTACCATAGCTATTCCCACACCTTTTGTACTTCATCCTACCCACCTATCATGCCACTTGAAACCACTATTAGTCAACTCAATCATTTGACCCAGCGGAGATGATTATTAGTTTATTAGTCAACCTAACCAATCAACCTTCGATTGAAGACATGACTACACCTACTATTGACAAAGGATCCAAATATGGAATGAGACGCATTGAAAAACACTCTCAACATTCATATGATGGACCTTGTTTATATTTTAATGGTTATAAAAGATCTTAAAACATTTAGCATCATAACATCATAACCATATACAAAAGGATCACTGAAAAAAGACAAGAAAAGACACAAAAGAACATAGAACACAGAACACCAAAATTACTCGATGTAGAATTCAACCAAGTGCAATGTTAGACCCCAAGAATATTACTTGTAAGACTCCAAGAATAAGACTAGACTGCTTCCTCTCCTCCAAATGGACTGATCCTTCTCTCTCTAGTGAACTTGCTTGAGTTATGAGTGTATCCAAATGAGGGAGGAACCTCCCCTATTTATACTAATTACTGGAGAGGCTTAATAAACCAAAAGGGCCAACTTATCCTCTCAATCAAGACCAAATTACCTTCAGAGACTCAAAATTACATTTTAATAATACTTTTGTGGGTACTACTCAATCGGCCTACAACAAAGGTTTTAACTCAAAATAATACATAACCAAATACAATAATAACATCCCTTATCATAGGATAGCATATCCGAAAGGGGTAATAATAATAATAATAATACAAAATAGAATATATTTCACAGTTACATTTCTTTAACACTCCCTCTTAACAATGAAGGTATTATACAACAATACATTTGTACAACTGACTAGTAAGTCTATAGATCATAGGAAGTTTTCACAACTATATCAACATCATCATCATCATCTGTGGAAAATAATCATCATTGAGCATCACATCTCAATCATCATACCACTAGCATCATCACGAGCATCCTATCTCATCACATCATCATGGGCATCTATCACAAGCATCATATCTCGACACATCATCATGAGCATCGCATATTTACACATCACCATGAGCATCACATATTAAGACATCATCATGAGCATTGCATATTGACACATCATCATGAGAATCACATCTCATCACATCATGACAAGCACCACATCTCCTCACAACATCATGAGTATCACATCTCATCGCATCATCACAAGCATCACATGTCATTGCATCATCACGAGCATCACATCTCATTGCATCATCATGAGAATCTCATATTATCACATCATCACAAGCATCACATCTTGTCACATCATCACAAACATCACATATCGTGGTATCACCACGAGCATCACATCATGCGCATCATCACGAGCATCACATATCACCTCATCATCACTAGAATCACATTTCATTGCATCATCATGAGAATCACATCTCACCGCATCATCATGAGCATCACATCTCATTGCATCATCACAAGCATCACATCTCATCACATCATTATGAGCATCACATCACATCATCTCAAGCATCATCATCTTGATAACATCACCTACCATGCTACACATGCAAACAAAACACAACATCCAAAAATTAATGTGGTATCACCCACGACATAAAGAATGTTGGAATCTCATCATCCACAAATGAATGTAGGACCACAACCTACACAAATGAATACAGGACAAAATCTCCACAAGTGAATTCAGGACCACAACATCTGAAAATGAATTCCATACCACAACATACAAAAATTAATTCATGGCCACAATGTATGAAATGAATGCTAGACCACAACGTCCACAAATGAATGCAGGACCACAACATTTGCAAATGAATGCCATACCACAAAATGTAGAAATGATTTCTGGCCCACAATGTATGCAAATGAATACCAGAACACAACATCCGCAAATGAATTTCAGACCACAACGTTCGCAAATTAATGTCAAACCACAACATCTGCAAATGAATGTCAGACCAAAACATCCGCAAATGAATGTTGAAACACAACTCTTCATAATCGTCCTATTCAAAGATACAACTAGCCTTCCTGGGATCTTCCTTCTAGGGATGCCACCAACCATGATGGGATCTATTCTTAGCAATATGACCAGTCATACTGGGATCAACCCTCAGTGATGTCACCAACCCTCTTGGTATCTACCCAAGAATATACGACCATGCTCTTTGTATAGTATCCAGACCACTGGGGCTCATCATTCTTCTCTTGTATATCTGAAACTTAATCATTCATTCCTTATACATCCACAACTTCATCATTCTTATCTTGTACATCTGCAACTTCAACACTCTTCTCTTGTACGTTCACAACTTCATCATTCTTCTTTTGTAGGTGATTACATACGATCCTTCCTACAATTCAAATGCATTAGTTGCATGGTTAGAAAATATTTAATACATATTCACAATGACAAATTCTTATGCTTAAAGATATATTCCATACATTCATGCAACTATTTTAGCCAATACAACATTCATCTATATCCCATATACATACGACAACTTTTTAGATGTCTTCCATCTCTACCGAGACATTATTAAGAGTGTGCACTAATTCCAACATGTTAGAAAAGAGGTTTCATTCTAGATAATTAGCAATGGAATGTTTTCTAGCACCATAGGCCACTTACCCATCACATGCATGTTAGTAGTATATTGTTCATTAATGCAAACACTCTATCATGCATGATACATTTCCTTGAACATATATATGTACACAACTAAACAATGTCATTTAAGAAACTATATATATAGAAAACGACAATTAAAATACTCATCTTTGTTTGTTTGGTAGACTCCCTCTTGATATTTATCTCCTTGCATGAATTACTAGAATATTCGATAACGTGCTCTACTTCATTGTCTAATTTTGACGACCTATTCCTATCTTTCTCATGAATGGAAAGGATGAGAAAGTCTTCTACACGACAGATTACATAGAATTGTGTACTTGCATTGAATCTGTGTGTCTCTCCAAATGCATCCCTTCTTATCCAATGCTGAAATGGATAAGAGTATGATATTTTTATTAATCTATAGAATTCCTTTGGATAAAGGTACATATTCTTCATCAATTGAGGAATATTCCCTTTATTTCATCTTAGATGCAATATATTCATCCTTAGTTGTACTGGGAGTAACACTTGTCTGCTTTCTACAACATCCTAGAGTGCTCTTTCGGTTTGTATCATTGTCAACCCAATCAGAGTCATCAAATCCCTACATGCATATCCTTCGATCTCTTGCATGTCTGAGGCCATACTGAATTGTACCCTTCAGATACCTCACCATGTTCTTTTCCATGACTATGTGAACACATCTCGGCTCAACAATGTATTGGATCAAGGTATTCGCCACAAAGAAAATATTCAGCCTTTTTTTCATCAAGTATATCAATGAACCAAAATTATACCCATAGATTGTGACATCATCTATCTATGAAGTAGGATTACATATCAACTCCAAGTTTTATTCCATCGGTTTATCTATAATCCAATATCTTTAACCTCTTTAGGATCTCGATTGCACATCTTCCTTGACTAAGGAAAATTTCCTTTGGATTCTATCACACCTCATGTCAATATTCTTGAACTCTAAGATATACTAAAGTCACTCATTTTGAAGTGGAGCACCATCCTCCCTCTACATATTGTGCTCTATGTATAGGGATAGAAAGGTAGCCTCTTCTACTATTAATATTATGTGTATACATATATGTCATCTCTCAACATCACTGGATAAAGATATCCTCCGCTTGTACCCATCTATGATATTCTCCTCCTATGTAGATTTACATATTCAACCTTGTAGAAAAGGTTGAGATCTCCATCACTCTAGGTGATCCTCAATCTTTTCATGTAGCTTCATGTGCTATCCCATGGGTTCCTTCTGAACTCATACAAACCCTTCTTCAATTTGCACACATGTGGTTCTCTGTAGAGAGTCCCTAGTCCTAGAAGTTGTTCTATATTCATTTCTACTTAACTGAATATGTGTCTGGTCAATGGAGAAAACATCTTGCCATAATTGACTCACTCTTTCTAAGTGAAACCAAAAACCTTTCTTTGTATCTCTTGATGATGCAATTTGTTGCATGCTTGTTCATTTCATGGTCATCATGTTATTTTGAATTTCCCTCTTCTATAACTATTCGTTTGAATCTAGGAGCTTCAGGTTCTTCTTCATGTGATTTTTCTGATTAAATATGATTTGATTGTTATAGCTGAAAAATCATCACTTGTTCTTTGCAACAAGACTCATCATTCTTCATTATCGATTGGTTATCCTATATCATCCTTCCATTCTTTCTTAAAATGTCTTTTTTCATTGTTTGAGCTGTGAGAGGTCCTTCTCCTGAAATATTTTTATTCTTGAGAGAATGTTCTTCCTTATTGTTCTTTCTCTTCTTTTTAAGTCCAAATAGTCAACTTATCCAATATTTTCTTCTTAAGCTTATTCTTACTTTCATTCCTCCCATAGGATAGCTTCCTTCTAGAACAAATTTCTTGAATGGGTGATTTTCATGATCTTGGGAGACCATTCAAGGTTGACAAATCCACTTCCACTTCTTTGACATTGTCTACAATGGATTATAGTTGTTACTTGATCTGAGAGACCCTTGTGAAATGGGGTCGAATACTTTCTGACATATATAACTTCATACTCTTGGGTTGAGTCGTTAAATTCATATTCATGTTGATATTGAACATCTTCTTAGGAGTCTTTCAAAGATTATACATGTGGTATCAAATGGTCCTTGGTGTAATTTTCAATGATCTTCTTGGATTCTTGATCTTTTTCCTCATCTCCCTTTGGATATTTATCTTCTCCTTTGACATGGTCTTCTAATTCATGTTATTATGTATGAGAAGCACTCTATACTTCCATTCATGGAAGTTCTTGGCTCCTTCAAGCATGTGCTCAAGGTTGGTATTGTTTTTCATCATGATAAAAATGAGAAATAGAGAGAATAGAACTTAGCAATGAGTATGCTTCGATTGGATGCTTGCTTCAATTATTTTCTAGAAGACTGCTCCTGTTGTACCTAGGGTTTGATAGAGAAACCCTATTTTTTCATGTTTAGAATCTTGAAATTATGTCTATATAGAAAGGTCTTCCTCCTTGAGGTGGGTTGTCTAGTCAGGTCCTTTTCCAAAAATTGTGGAAGGCAACTCCAAAAACTTGATTCCCTAATTCCTTCTTGTAGTGTCCTGCAGTCAAAAAATGAAAATCCACATAATTAGAAACTCTCTCCATAGAAAGATGCATCCTCCTAGGGAAACTTAGATGGTCCTCCTTGTTCAACTGATATGTGGAAGGAAGTGCTCATAACATGAAGCCCTAGTTTCTTCAATTTCTTTTGCATAATTTCCTGAACTTTATTCTCATGTATCTATGAAATTCCTAATCCTCGAGGTCTAAAACTTCATCTTGAGATAGCCTGATATGTATTCTTTCAAATCCCATAGGTTCCATGAGCGGCTTTGGACCCATAGGAAATCTAAAAAACCCTAGTTTATGATGGAAAATGAGAACAAGTCAACATCTAAATCATTTCTAAAACTACCTACAAATTAACCTCTCATTCATATTTTATTGTGAGATAATGTGTTATTATATATATATATATATATATATAATGCATGTCCCCCGACATGTCCATTCCTAGGGGGTCACGTTTCCAAGTGTTCTTGTTTTTGAAACTTGTACATGTTTCGACATTTCCTGCAGCTTAGCTTGTAATTCAACCACATTTCATTGTAGTGCTCCCAAATTGGAAAATGCATGTTTGATACACATTTGTACTAACAATTGAAATCATATTGACAAGTAAAAAACACCCAGGACTAGTATCTAGGCTCACTGACTAATTGGTCTCATTAACATAGAAGGATGTTCTTTACTTCCAAGAATCATGTGAAGAAATATTGCAATATTCATTGTGTAACCACAATGAGCTTCACTTTTATTTTGGTGTGCCTTAACAAAAACATGGGAGTAGTCTTGGCACCATAATATGTATACGTGGGTCATGACCTCTCATTGTCATAAGCTCAACCCCTAACTCGAAGTGCTTCCATCACTAACTTAAGGTGTTGAGTAAATCCCATGGGAATGAATCTTGTCCAATGGTATATCCCTTAACGAGAATGTGTATGTGGGTTTGTATTCATAATATATAATCATAGATCATCACCACCTAGTGTTATAAGTTCAGCCTCTACCTTGCAATCACATGATACTGAGAAACATATCATGGGATTGAAATCTTGATTGATGGTGTGCAATTCCGCATTCCTCGCTATCTTTTTGGGTGACCTTTGGTTTTATATCAATGTTATCTTGTAATTAAAAAAATAGAAAAAATATTACAAATAGAATCCATATATGTAATCCTAAAAAAGCACTAAAATAACATAACTATCATCCAAGAAAACATTCAGGGGAGTAGATAGTGAATATGAGACTTTGAATCCTAACTCACATTGCATACATAGGCTCTAAGATCCCAAATCTACTCAAATGTACACCTACATTTATGGATGAAAGAAAAAAAATGGATTACACCAAACAAGGCTGCCTCACTCTCATATGGAACACATAAATTCCCCAATGCCTCTAGGTAAAACAATACTAACAAAGGAATATAAAGGAATGAAAAGGAGAACCTTGAGTGTATATAACTCACTGACATGAAGAAATATATGATTAACTCTTTTAAAACACATGTTTGTTGACCAATCCTTTCTATTAATAATAGAAACTTACTCTAGAATTTTGACTCCATAATATAGAGTCATGGTTCTTTACCACCAAACAAGATTCCCACTAGACATCTTCTATTGAATATTAATATAAGAAGGAATGAGATGAAACACTTGGGAAAAGGTCACGTTAGAGAGAGTATTAGCACATGTAACACACTGTTTCTCCTATAGATACAAAGAAAGATTGGATATGGCACATGTGTTTTAATTCAAGAGCAATTAATATAATCACTATCAAAAATCACTTCCTTGTATCCCACATGAAAAGTATCATGGATGGGATTCAATGTTTTAGTGAAAGTGTTCACACTCAGACTCAGCTAACCTAGGAATCACAAAACTAGGTAACTTTAGAAATACTCAGGAAATACTTGGCGAAAAAGAAAGAATCATAACATGGTATGGACGAGTCTTGGCAAGTTTTGTGAGTCTTGGAAAGTGGTGAGTTCAAAATCAAGTATGAGATGAGTACTCATTAACCCAACTAATACTCAATAAGAATCATAAATATTTCCCAAGTCCAACTACACTAATTCAAGTTTCTTCACCACCAAACAAGCTTCCTACCACACATATCCTATTGAATATTAAGATAAGAAGGAAGAAGATGAAACACTTGGGAAAATGTCACATTAAAGAGAATATTATCACATGTACCACACCGTTTCTCCTATATATACAAATAAATATGGGACATGGAACATGTGCTCTGATTCAAGAGAAATTAATATAATCACTATAAAAAATCACTTGTATCCCACATGAATAGTCTCATGGATAGACTTCAAGGTTTTAGTCAAAGTTGCCACACTCAAACTCGACTGACTTGGGACTTACAAGACTAGGTAACTTAAGAAAGAATCGGGAAAGACTCGACAAACAAGAAAAACTCATAACATGGTATGGGCGAGTCTTGGAAAGTTTTGTGAGTCTTAGATGAGTCTTGGAAAGTGCTGAGTTCAATATCAGGTATGATATGATTACTCAGCCCAACTAAGACTCAACAAGAATCATAAATCTTTCCCAAGTCCAACTACACTAGTTCAAGTTTCTTCTCAGGGGAATATTTAAGATGTGGTTACTATTAAAATATAATAATGGAATGTTGAAGAGAGACATGATTTAATACCAATAATGGTCTATATGAATGGTTGGTTATGCTATTTAGTCTTGTCAATGTTCCTATACCTTTTCACGCAACAAGTGGATGAGATCTTGCATCCACTTATTATAAATTTTGGTTATATTTAAAACTCAAGATTTGTTTAACAACAACAATATTTGTGAATTTGAAGAAGGGAAAGCTCGATGATGAAATTTAGTCACATATTGGCCACATGATTTCAAAAAATATATTGGAATGGACCTAAGTAATGTGAACTCAAAAACCAACTCTAGATAATTCTATGCAAATATGGCATTTTCATAGACTTGTGAACTTTTATCAAAACGTCATTTAAAATTGTAGTACAACTAGAGCACCTATAAAATATTATGAATACAAACAATAGGTTTTAAGGTCAAAGGTAGCTGAATATTGTTTCCAATCTCTTAAAATGTGTCTAATAGAAGCTCCAGTTCTAGCCATTATAGACTGTAACAAAATTATAGAGGTTTAATCTAATGCATCGAGTTTGGTTCTTGAGGCACTAGCTAGTCAAGAAGACCATTCCGTAAAAAACCACCATAAAATGTATTAATTTGATGTCATTTTGTATTAATTGTCCACTTTTGAGTCCTTGATTGAAATACTACCAGGATTCAGTATTGAACTTGATATATCCAATTTTTGTTTGGCATCCTTTTTCATATTTATGTGCCAATATATTTATTTGATGTCGTTATTGGTTTATATGTTTAAAAAATTTGAAAAAAAATGAAATTATTTTGTATTTTTTAATTCTTGTTGGGGTTTTCCATTTTTTTCACCGATGTTGCTGAGAAGTTGTATTCTGGATCATCATTGGTTTTTTTCCAATGCAATTTTTTCAATAATGCTTCATACATAATTTTCAAACAATATGAAAATGTGAGTTAATGCAAATTCCATTTAATTTTCCTACTGTGACAGACAAAAAAAAAACTCATACATTTGAATTTGTTGTGATGCTAGTCTAGGACCGACAAATACAATGGAACTTGATGCAGCATTAGGTACAATTTTCTCTTAAAAATTATGTTAGTATAGCTACTCATTATTCACCTCCAATATAACATATCGACATTGTTTAAGATGTCATAGAGTTGTAAATTAAGTTGTGATGCTAGTGTTTCTATTAATGCTGAACAATTTGTAGACATGATGATGGACTTTAACCAAATTAAGAAAAATATTGAACAACATAGAGAGGATATATATGATAAAAATAAATTAAAACACTAAAAAAATGCCAATTTATTGATGTTGTATTTACCAATAGATCGGTAATGTTCAAGAAATATGACCCCTACTAAATTGTAAGAAAACTAGACTACAATACTTATCTTTTAAATATGCCAGAGTCAGATGTCTCTTATATTTTCAATGTGATTTGTAACCTTGGGAGTTTCTTGTACTTACACATTTTACATCTTCTTTGGGATATAGGGTTTTTAGCTTTTAGCTAAGCCCTTAGTTCTTTGAGTATTAAGCTAGGAGCTGCACTCGCATCCCCAGATTGTAACATTTCATGTGTCATTCTTATTCCCATTGACCTAATTTTGTGATCATTTGTTGGATATTAACAAACTTAGCCTATGTATCTTATATTTTATCTATACACATAGGACGATAGCATGTGTCAAGATGACAATGTAGAAATAGGATAACAATCTAGTTATGTGAAGGCTCTTCACAAAATACCATTGAAAGAAGCTGAATGAGTTATGGAAATCAAAATGATTGGTTTTAATATGATGGAAAGGATTGAAGAAATGGTACATGCTTCATAAAAAATAGTTAATCCTCACAATATTTGTAGCTTGACATGTGATCGAGGCTTAACTAAAAATACTTGCATTTGAGTTGCTAAAATAATTTCATGAGAATAATATGTTTTGTGATGAATATTGGAATAGGCAGTCAAATGCTTCCAACCAGTTAGAACAAGATGCAAAAAATCATAACCTTATTGGTACTAGGTTCGCACAAGATATATGTACTTTTTAGATGTTTTTAGAAATACTATCTTGGGAAAGTGGATATGATTGAACGTCTATTTTTGGAAAAAACATAATAATAATAATTAGTTGTAATAACAAGGCTACATTATATAGAGAGATATTTCAATGTCACTAATACATACTCAAAGAGAAGAGACGTAATTTCAATTATGACAGATAGATAAGGAATGTAGAAAAATATGCAATGTAATTGTGATTAGTTGTATAGAGGTTTGAATGAATTTAGCTTCACATTTTATCATATGTGGGGAATGGTTGATCTAACTATTTTTTAGTTGGTTTATTTGCTATGTTATTTTTCCAATTTCCCTGATGCCTATAGGATGCAACATATGGCTATGGATATGGGTATGTCAAACATTTTCACGATAATGACGATTTTCCACACTTGTAAGAGGATTTCATGAACATTTTTGGTGTTTTAGAGGAAAGTGGTAAATCATTCGTCATCATTTGTCATCTCATGTTATTCTTGGAAATATTAGCTACTATCACTTAATTTTCCAAGGGTAGGGTATCCTTCAGTACTAATCCATCTGCAATCATTTCTGATTTTAATGGTGTGCGGTTAGATGTAGTTAATAGTGGTAATGATGAAAATAATAATAATATTGAAGGCTGGGGAATTACAAATTCATACGGCAAGGCCATATCATATCATAATAGAAGGGAAAGGAAGAGAAACTGTGTGAATGAGAGGCGAACCTTTTATATTTGTTTCCCTAGCCAACCTGGTACATTCCATATGAGATGATGCTGGAAAATACTAAGAAGAAAATAACTTCCCTAGGGATCTTGCTAGGAATTCTTTGATTGTAGTGAACGAGAGGGAATCCTCTAGGAGGAGGGCCATCCTGCAACACCAACATCTCCTTCACACCGGTGATGCCTTCCTCTCACTTTATTGATGCCTCTGTCATTTTTCCTCTTTCCTCCTTACCTGCATGCTTTCCTTTTTTGTTCCTTCCCTATATTCTATAATCCTTGGTATATCGATGCAAAATCCCTTCTTCCTCCCATATCTCTTCTATTGTTTTCTCATCGGATGCAAATGTTTGATGAAATGAATGTATGGATGAAAAGTTAAAAATTAAAATTAAAAATAGCATTTTAGTGCATACAAGGTTAAACACTCCTCATGTCATCCACAAAGATAAAATGGAGATAAACCATGTGTCATATTCAAACACCTCAAAAGAGAAGTGAGAGAAAACACTATTGTGGTCTTTATAGCTAATGTGGGGTTAAGTAAGAAGGAAGAGGATAAATACATATTATAAACAAAAAGGGTCGTTATGTTAAGTTTAGCCTCTAGTCCAATATATTTTCTAAATTGTATTAATATTTTTTCTATGGTTTCCATATTTTTGGAAGAACGCAATATTATTATCTTTGTCATCACTTCTAGCATTTATTCAGGTAGACACAATATTGATTGTTTCAAGTGTCAGTATTATTCCCATTGACCTAATTTTGTGATAATTTGTTGGACATTAACAAACTTAGCCTATGTAACTTTTATTTTATCTATATAGACATGATGAGAGCATGTGTTAAGATGACAATGTAGAAATAGGATAACAATCTAGTTATGTCAAGGATCCTCTCAAAATACCATTGAAAGAAGTTAAATGAGTTATGGAAATCAAAATGATTAGTTTTAAGATCATGGAAAGGATTGGAAAAATGGTACATGCTTCATAGACAAATAGTTAACCCTGGCAATATTTGTAGCTCGATAGGTGATCGAGGCTTAACTAAAAAGACTTGCATTTGAGTTTGTAAAATAATTTCATGAGAAGAATATGTTTTGTGTTGAAGGTTGGACCAGTAAGTCAAATGCTTTTAGTGCATCCTCAAAATACTACCTTTATTATTTTAATGTTATCTAGAAATCGATTCATCACAAATTACTGACTTGGTTATAAACATGCATCTAATTCCTTATTACAAGGTATTTAAAATCATTCTCCATTAATTGGGCATCATTAAATTTGAAAGGGATAGAGGTATTCCATTCTTCTACATATAGTCTTAATAAGAATGGGGGATGGTTAAATTCACTTGTTGGACCCACCCATGATTTGATTTCAATATTACCAACAAAAAGGGATTTTTCCAAAAGAAACCTCCCAAGTATTTTTGAAATTCCTTTGTCATCCCTTCTAGAATTTATTTGGGTAGACGCACTATTGATTGTTTATGTTCTAACTAAGTGAAGACTCTGAGACAAGAGGGGGAAATAGTCTCCAAGTGGGTATTTCCTAGCTATCCTCCCCTATATTTCACAAAGGTCAAGAGATAAGTTTAAGTCTTCCTCTAAAATCACTTTAGTCCCGTTAAGAACACCAAAAATTAACAAATTGTCCCAAAAAGGTTCCCATCTCCATGGGGACCACAAACATTAAGGAACCTCAATACTTTCCATAGATCCTAATGATAGATCCAAAAAAGTACTTGAGTTTAAAAATAAAGTAAAAAGGTCACCAAACTTATCATTACACCCAATTATTGAGCCTCCAAATAGTCCTATTACATCTATATAACAAAAAATATAGTCCTTTAAAACAAAATGAAATAAATCAATAACTCTCTAGCTAGAACACATTGTTTCTTATAGCATATCTAAATTAGATAACTTCTTGCGGGCATCTCTAAGCCCTCTGATGTTCATGGATAGAAATATAATTTGTACTTGCTTTTGTGACTTCCTTCTCTAAGGGCACCATATATAGAGAGTTTTTTTCCTTCTATGGTTTCCTTCTTTGCATGTGACTTAGCCAAGGAAATATGTGATTTCCTTCTATAATTCTACAATATTTTAAAATGGGCCAATCCTTCCATCTCATTTTTCCCATCAAATGTCTCCATATTCCATATTCTTAAAAAGGACATTCCTACCAAAGCTTAATTTCATCTTGTCTCCCCTATAGGTGGACAAGTCCACTTATTAGTCATTTTTTATGGAGTGTGTTATGGAGAGGAGTAGTTGCACCGAGAGGCGCTCTAAAGCCCAGTATGGGGGAGATCTTGTAACGTGATGTAACGTTAGTAACATTTGTAACATGTCAGCAAAAAATAATAGTGATAGTGAATATTATGGGAGAGATATTGTAACGTGATGTAAGGTTAGTAATGTTTGTAACATGTCGGCAAAAAAAAATAGTGACAGTGAATATTATGGGAGAGATCTTGTAACATGTCAGCAAAAAAAATAGTGATAGTGAATATTATGGGAGATATTTTGTAACACAAAATTAAAAATAATATCATTTTTATAAAGTTATTTTTATTAATAAAAAATAAATTTTCTAAAAGGCCAAAATAAATGTCGGCCACAAAAACAATCTAATATGGGGGAGATGTTCTAATCTTCCTACCTAACAAAACAATAAAAAAGTAAAAATTTAATTAGCCATAAAAAAAATTTGTGGGTCAAGAAAAAAACACAATTGAATTATCCGCAAAAAAATGTTGGCCTTGCACATGGTTTTAAAACCATGTGCAAGGCATTCTAAACAACCCATGGTTTTATTGTACATGGTTTAGGAGGCTTTGCACATGGTTTTTAAAACCATGGGTACCATGGGTTGTTTAGGAGGCCTTGCACATGGTTTAAAGACCATGTGTAGGGCCTCCTAAACAACCCATGGTTGTAGGAGGGACTTGCATATGGTTTTAAAACCATGTGTGGGGAAATGATGCAATGTTAGTTCCTAACAAAATAAAAAATCTTATATGTCGACCATAAATAATATTAAATATTAATAATAAAAATATTGTATGTGGACCTTAAATAAAAAGACGTGTCTTTTGGTTTGAATCAATTCAATGGATACCTAAGAAGAGGTTTGCACCTCGAGAGATTTGATCCATCTCGACGCTTGATAGAGCCTTGGATTTGGATCTACGCTGGTTATATAAGAATGGAGGTTTATTGTTCATATATGTTTCCAAGGTTTTCAAATTTAAAACATGTCTAGGTCCTAGTACCAATAACTACACTGAATCAATGGATTTACATCCTTTGATGACGGCTTTACATATTTTGATGATATTAATCTTGGGAAAAGGAATCAATAGACTCTAAGTTTTTGCTGACTCAATTCTTGTGATTAAGTGGATGTAGAACTGTGAAACTATCTAAAATACAAATATCTAGGCTTTGTTTTCTCTTAACAAGGACATCTATAATTTTTTATCAAATCAATTTGAAATACATCTTCTGCGAGTTGAATGATTAAGATGATATGATGTCTAAATAGGATTTGCAATTGGAGAAATTCTACCTATATATGGAATAAATTTCCTAGGGTGTCCCTACTAAGACTTGAGTGCCACTTGCCTGTGGGGGGTGGAGCAAGTGGTAAAGTGGAATTGTTTGAAAATGGAAGGTCTCGTGTTCAAATCCCCCCAAATTTACCCATGCACCATGGTTCGGGGCCTGTGGTTGCACCTAGGGTTATAGTGGTAGCAGGATTGGATCCCTGGATCCCGTGTCACACGAGTACCAGCCCTTCCCTAGTTTCTGATTCCCCTAGTAAAAAAAAAATAAAAAATTGAGTGCCACTCTAATAGTGTTACTTCTAATATTAATCTCAAATGTATACCTTTCATCTAGAAAACTTGAAGGGACTACATGTTAATGTGTTCAATACTAATATCTATCCACTTGATCCTATGCTACATGAAGCAATAATGGAAAAGGATTATCCATCATTTTAAGAAGGAATAATTAATGAATAGTTCATAATAGGCTTTATTCTTGGGGACATGATTTTGTGCCCTACTATAGTTGTAGTGTATGTAGGACCAAGTCCTACAAAATATGAAAAAGATTGCATAAATGATACATAAAATTCTTCTAATCCAACTAAATAATGTAAAGATTGACAATTGATATTATTGCATCACATTCTTCACATGTCACATTCTTGTATTAGATATAAGCTCCTCTCCACAATTTATATTTTGGGAGACGTGGAGTGACTAGGTTTGAAGTGACCACCTTCTCATCCTTCCTTATGCATTTAGTTCTTATTCACATGCATAAGGAATTATTGTATTCTCAATGAATATAAAATGCAATTTTTTTCTTGGAAAAAAAGAACTCACAATCGTAATAATAACAAAAGAATTAGAAACATTAAAAATAGAAACAAAAATCATATATATATATATATA
>LPNX011029294.1:90333-117833 GCA_001517045.1 Pseudotsuga menziesii
AATAAAAGTGCACTCCAAAATGATGGATACAATTAAGGGAGTTTTTCCTATTATTATGAATAAACACATAATGAGAAAGACATATTTTATGTGTTCTAAAATCAACACCTTTTATCAAAAGCTATAGTGATGACCACATGGTGTCATCAAAAGCATTATAATTATCTATGGTGACATACATTTTTTAACCATCATGAAAAAACATCACCAAAAAGGTATTGGCGAGGGGCCTTTAAGGATCATCATCAAAAGTGTCGGTGAAAAGATAATTAGCAATGATATTTTAACAAACTTCACCATAAGTTTCACCAAAGAGAGAATTGAAAACAGACTTTTAATGACCCTCACTAAAAATATCACCAAAAAGGAATTTAGTGAAGAGAATTAAAGAATTGTCACCCAAAGTACTTAGAGTGACAATATTTCATAGCTTGTAACCATACATGACTTTGGTGACGATTGTTTAAGGTCTATCACAAGCATGGCCATCATCAAAAGGGATTTTGTGACATGATTTAAAGAACCGTCACCAGAAGCACTTACGATGAGAATTTTTCATAGCTCATCACCATACATGAGTTTGGCGATGATCATTTAAGGTATGTCATAGGAATGACCATCACCAAATTGGGATTTAAAAAAAAATATCACCAAAACAACTTATAGAGAAAATTTCATAGCTCATCACCATAAGCGGATTTGGTGATGACCAAAGGTCTATCACAATCATGACTGTCACCGAAGACCTTTTTTGTAGTTGTTCCATCTTGGCATATGCATTTCCATGTGCACATATATTTCCAACTAGTTGTCTCCCAGTTAAATAATGTATTATGTGTGCCTCCTCATATGACAGTTTGATATCATTACTTTCACACATGTCCCAAGGAGAGCCAATGCATTTTCCAAACTCGTCTCCAATGTGGTTTTGAACTGGCACTTAATGTATCAAACATCAAGCTGATCCTACACAAAAAACCATAGAATATGTGTGTGTGTGTGTGTGTGTGTGTGTGTGTGTGTGTGTGTTGACAATCATACTAATTATGTGTAAGTACCTACAACTATGCATGGAAAGCATCAACACATAAATAACATATCATCAGATTATCATACATGCCATATGGATATATCACAAACATACATGAGAAGTATGGGAAATGCTTCCAAATTGATTGAAAAATGGATGCACATATCTCCTAGAATCAACAAAAATGCTCTTCGGAGCATGAAAAATCAATAGTAGAAATGATTTTGAAAAGTGAGCCCCAATCCTATTTATAGAAATTTGACCCTACTTTCATACCTTGACCATGGACATACTGCAATGCAGTTTGATGAACTGAATGCACCACTGTGATCAGCATGTCACAATCCACATAGTGATTCTCTTCACTCATCAATATGAAAAGTTTTCTTGGATTCCAATTTTTAGCGCACTCCTCAAGTATGCTTTGTTTTTTGTTATAATTTCTATATTATTAATACCTCATTCATGTTCTTTATTACATGGGTATCTGCGTCATGTGTGCAGGACAATGACAAAAAAATTAGGAATCTCCCCCTTTTGTAAGAAATGGTTCAAAAACATATATTACAGGTTTCATCCTCATATTGTTATATAAGAAAAAAAATTACTTTTTTTACATTGCATTCACCGATTTTCCCACTGGTAACCATAAGATCCTAATTCCTAGTAAATATTTCCCATCAACGTTGTTACTGAGAATAGCATGTTTCCATCATCAGTGTGCACCCAATTGCAACCTACGCCATAATTTGGCACCCATTATCTCTAAACTCCACACGCCCAAGAAATGTGATATAGTTTGAAATGGTCAACCCATAGTTCATCATTTTCTAGTTGCGCATTTACTCTCCCACCTTCAACAATAGATGCCATCATATTCCTCGACAATGTTACAATCAAGAATCATATTCGACCACTCAAAACCCATGAGAAAACTTCCATCTACAATCTTCTTTGTATCATTACCCCCTCAAGACAATATTCGGGCTCCAACCTTTAGAAGAAACATATTCTATTCATTTGTTCCCACAAAATAAATCTCAAAGGAATTGATTCAAGGAGAACCCATCTTCATGTCTACAAACAATCCTCACACCATTTTCAAAAATTTCCTCGACCCACTCAACTCTGTCCATCATCAAAATTGGTTCTTTACTTACCCAAAATAGTGGAAATCCCATCCATCATAAAATTGGTCCCTTGACACACTCAACACTATGGGGACCCCACCAATTATTCTTCATGTACAAACAGTTCCTCGATCCACTCAAAACCAACGTAACCCTTGATTCTTTTGGAAGAAACCCCTCGTCTCCTTTGATCAATGTAGTTGAGTCTCTATTTTCCCAGCCTTATCAGACACCATTACCCTCAGTATTGTGTCTCCATCAAAACCCTTCATCTATAATTTGTCTTCCTCCTTTACAATTTGTGCCTTTCTTTTGAAGCATGCTTCCATAGCATGTGAAAGGTTTTCTGTTGAAGCATGCTTCCATCCAATGAAGTGGAATTCGATACTTTGACTAAACCTGGTGTTTTGGACCTATTTAGGAAACAAAAAGTTCAAGTCAAAATGTATACATCATTATTTGGACAAACTATTTTCAATTACTTGAGTTTTTCCCTTGATAAACTTAGTGTACATGCAAACTTGTATAAGATCAAACTTTTTGAGGAATGGTCTCTCCCTAATAAAATTCTAGACCATGAAAGTTTTTTGGCTAGCATAATTTGGAACCCATGATCTCTAACCCCCACAAGCCCGAGGAATGTGATCTAGTTTGAAATGGTCAACTCATAGTTCATCATTTTGTAGTTGCACATTTACTCTCCCACCTTCAACAATTGATGCCATCATATTCCTCGATAATGTTACGATCAAGAATCATAGTCGACCACTCACAATCCATGAGAAAAAATCCATCTACAATATTATTTGTATCATTACCCCAGTGAAGACAATAATCGGGTCCCAACCCTCGGAAGAAACAAATTCTATTAAGTTGTTCCCACAAGAAAAATCTACATGGCATTGATTCACAGGGCACCCATCTTCATGTTTGCAAACAACCCTCACATCATTTTGGAAAATTTCCTCGACCCACTCAAAACTGTGGGAACTCCATCCATCATCAAAATTTGTTCTTTACTCACCCAAAACTGTGGAAATTCCATCCATCATTAAATTGGTCCCTCGGGACACTCAACACTATGGGGACCCCACCAATTATTCTTCATGTACAAATAGATCCTCAATCCACTCAAAACCAAGGTAACCCTTGATTCTTTTGGAAGCAACCCTTGGTCTCCTTTGATCAATGTAGTTGAGTCTCTATTTTCTGAGCCTTATCAGTTTTTTCAGTCACCATTACCCTCAATATTGTGTCTCCATCAAAACCCTTTCATCTATAGTTTTTCTTCCTCCATTACAATTTGTCCCTTTATTTTGAAGCATGCTTCCATCTGTTACTCTTCAAGATTGCATCAATCAAAGGAAGTTATGAGCCCCATGATTTTCATCTAGTATTGTGTTAGGTGTGTTAGTCTCAAAGTTGGTTACACAATGATATTGTTTCACATGATAAGAACCTTGTATTATCATGTACTTTAGCTCTAATAGACATCAAATCACTATATTCTAAGAGTTGCAATGGTTACAATGGTACCTTGTGGTCCCTTTTAGTAAATATAATGGATCGCCTCGAACTAAGTAGGGAGAGTCATTAATTCTCCCTAACTTAGTGGTCTTCACTATGATTGATGTCAAAACATTTATCTCATCAAGGGAGTTGTACATTTCAAAGGTAGTAGTGCTTGAACTCTAATAAAAACTAATCATAAAACTATATATGTTTCAAGGATCATATAATATAATATCCATTATACCGCCTTTAACTTTCAAAAGGACATCAATCATATCATATATTGCAAATATAAACGCAATCAAAACCATAGAAATCTAATCATATATTGCCCAATAACAAGTAGATACTAAATATAGTGCCCCTTTGCTTTAGATCTGTGGAATATCTTTCTTGATCAGTTGAATCTGACCCTCCCTCCTTCTGTCACCTCTTTGTTTGCCTCCTGGCCTGAAATTACTCACTTCTCCTTCTCCAGGTTGAAGTTGTTAAAGCAGTTCTGGATGTGGGTTCCAAAAATCCTCTACTGGAAATTGTGGCTGGAACGTAATAACAGAATCTTCAGGGATATGGCAGCGACGCCGGCCCAAGTTGCAATCAAAGTGAAGTGGCTGCTAGGAGAGCTGGTGGTTTCTAATACTAAAATCACCAATGAGGTTACCCCGGACAAAGATGAGTACAACTAGTTTCATGGCCTAGAACCCTCCCTTCTAGCCAGAACCAAGAACACTTCAAAGCATTACTCTCCATGGGAAATCAGGTTAGAGGATCAAGAGTTCATAAAGTGGAGATCTTCACTGAAGGAGCACATTCTGCATGTGTATGGGGCCTGGAAAGGGAATCCCAGACCTGCGGGAAGTGGGGGGGTTCTTACTAGACTATTCAGGGAAAATTGTCCTCAATTTCTCCTAGGGATTGGGTCAAAACACTAATAACATAGCTGAAATTATTTCCATTTGGAAAGGTATGACTCAAGTGAGAAGATTATCCATCAAGAAGTTGGCTATCATAGGTGATTCCAGAATCATCATTCAAGCTCTCAATCTGAAGAAGGCCCCTAATAACATGGGCTTGGCCCACTACCACCAGAAGGTCATAGCCCAAATGAAATATTTTGAAGAAGTTAACTACTACCACGTCCTTAGGAACCTTAACCAGATGGCAGATCATGAAGCCAATATAGGTGCCTCCCTGAGCAAGGGAGTTATCCTCGTCAATGGAATCGAAAATCATGAGCCTATCCCTTAGTGATCATGGAGAGATGACTAATAGGATTGCTCTTGTCAATAAAGAGAGAAGACTAACTTTAGACAAAAAAGAATCCAAAGCGCAGGCATGCAGATTGAGGCAGTCGAGGAGATGGAAGTACAAGAGCAAGACAAAACATGGACAGAGCCCTTCACATGGCTCTTGGTCTTGTAGTACCGGCTCAGTGATCAAGGAGAATAGCCTCCAATAGACGCCCTCCAGAGAGTCTCGTACCCAGCATGGAAAATATGAGGAAATCGCTAAGAATCGGACCAAGGGATTGAGGAAAAGGAAGGATCAGGCCTATATTAGGAAGCTCCCACCCAATGCCATCTGCAATTTTCTCTGTCAAACGATGAAGGTATCGCTGGCCTGCTCTCAGAACACGCACAGGGGTCAAGGTAGATCATTGGTTGAGCCAAGCAAGGATGGCTGCAAGCTCGTCCTCCAATTTCCAGACAAGACTCACTCAAATTCAGATCGACTTGGACAAAGTGAAGAACATAGTAAACAGGCTGGAGACCAAGAAGATCAGAATGCAAAAAACTAGAACAAGTCACTGGGAATGCATGAACCAGGAGCTCAAAGAACTCAGGGAGGAAATATTTAAGGACAATATGATGAGTATGAAGGATCTTGTCAACGTCTCAGGAGGCATAGGGAACTGGATGGCAGAGATAGAGAAAAAGGTAGAAGCGTTGCTCAAGGAGCATGGAAAGACTCCAAAGATAGAACGCTGAGGCACGCCCATAGCCAAACTCAGTCGAATTCCCTCCTCTCTGCTCGGTTTTACCCATGCAAAACCAGTTTTCTTTACTATGTATGTGTTATTATGAATTTCTATGTTTGTTTAGCAAAATCGAGAAGTTTTGTAAAGGGATCTGTTAGTATAACTATGCTCATATCACTCGACATAATGCATATGCTGGATCAGAAATACTGTTTGTAACGCTACTAGCAGCTGTTTAGCCAGAAGTTAATATAAAAGGCCCATAACCGTTTTAGTTATAAAAAAAAAAAGTAGATACTAAATATGTATATATAATTGTAAAATTATATATCAATTTTAAGAAAAATTTATGAAAACCAAACAAAAATCCCCCATTATATTTTTATTTCTAAATAATCGATTTTTATAAAAAAAAAAACTTACAAATTTTCAAAATTAAAAAAAAAATTATAAATAAAATGAAATTGTAAATAAAATCAAAGTTAATTCTGGCATTATCTCCAATCAAGATACATCTCATCTAACAACATTTAAATTTTAAACACATATAAAATAACTTTTATATATATTTATATATATAATTGGTCATAAGTAACCAAATAAAAATTTTCCACCATTATTTATCAAAGTATATATAATATATACAAGTTTGCCAAACATATGTCACCATGTCATATAAAACAAATTCATCATTATTCATGAGATATTTCCTTGACCAACTCTATACACTTATATAGAACAATGACCATACACTTGAATAGAACAAGCACCATTCTGCTAGTGACTAAAAGTTTGGATACTAGTTTACCCCTATTAAAGCATCCAACATTATTGATCGGATGTGTTCTTAAAAGAAATTTGATGTCTACGTTTCTGTCAAATTATTCACGTGATTACACCCTAAGTAACATCTTTGGGAAATTGCATATGAATATTTTACAAGTTTTCATTGCCAATATTCCACTGAACTTGCAATAAGAATAATATGATCGTCTAAACTTTCAATAAGAAATTGTAAAACTACTATTGAAGCACAATTTGATTGCACCGAAAGAAACTGGATGAATTGAAACTACTGACAAGTTACTTCATCGTCATCGTTGTACTATTTTAGCACTTCCTTTTTTATCTCTATACAATTTTATATGAAGGAATCAACGAAACATACTAGTGAAATAAAATCTTGCCACCATTTTTATCAAACAAAGTACAACAGGGGAAATGAAGATAATTCAAAACAATCCAATGCTTTTGGACATGAATATATAAATTGGAGAAAATATTGAGATACTTGATAGTTCGTTTCGTGAATGGCTGAGGAAATGAAGATGATTAGAAACAATCCAGCATTTCTATTAGAAGACTTTATAGTGCCAAAATTTCAACTCGGCTCATCCTATGATAAATAACAAGTTTGTGAAACATATGTCACCATGTCATATAAAAAAAATTCATGGATCTCCTCAAAGTCTACACAATGTTTACTTTCCATGTTGTTGTAAAGATAAATAAAACAACATGGTCACTATATATTAGTTTCTTTCAGTGATGATGGTAGTTTGTCTTTGGACAATGGCCATTTCTTGTATTAGATATAATCTCCTCTCCCCAATTTATATTTATATTTTGGGATCCGTGGAGATAATTTTTTTCTAGATATTGTCCCAAGATTTTAGTGAGTAGCTTTGAAGTGACCACCTTCTCATCATTCCTTATTTATTAAGTTCTTATGCACATGCAGAAGGAATTGTTGTATTCTCAATGAATATAAAATGCAATTTTTTTCTTGGAAAAAAATAATTCATACTAATAATAATACTAAAGAATTAATAATAGTGATGAGAATTAAATAATTGTCACCCAAAGTACTTAGAGTGGCAATATTTCATAGCTTGTAACCATACATGACTTTGGTGATGATTGTTTAAGGTCCATCACAAGCATAGCCATCATCAAAATGGATTTTGTGACATGATTTAAAGAACTGTCACCAAAAGCACTTACGGTGACAATTTTTAATAGCTCATCACCATAAGTGAGTTTGGGGACGATCATTTAAGGTATGTCACAGGCATGACCATCACCAAAAAATGATTTGGTGATGGGATTTAAAAAACTATCACCAAAATCATTTATAGACAATTTTCCTAACTTGTCACCATAAGTGGATTTGGTGACAACCAAATAAGGTCTGTCACAATCATTACCGTCACCAAATACTTTTTTTTGTAGCAGTGCCATATTGGCATATGTATTTAGATGTGCACTTAGATTTCCAACTAGTTGTCTCTCAGTTAAATAATGTATTATGTGTGCCTCCTCACATAACAGTTTGATAGCATTACTTTCACACATGTCCCTAGGATATCCAATGTATTTTCCAAACTCGTTGCCAATAGGGTTTTGAATTGCCACTTAATGCATCAAACATCAACCCGATCCTGAACAAAAAACCAAAAAGTGTCTGTGTTGACCATCATACAAATGATGTGTGTGTGTTGACAATCATACTAATTATGTGTAAGTACCTACAACTATGCATGGAAAGCATCAACACATAAATAACATATCATGAGATCATCATACATCATATGAATACATCACAAACATATATGGAAAACATGGGAACTGCTTTCAAAGTGATCGAAAATGGGATGCATGGATCTCCTAGAATAAACAAAAACACTGTGAGAGCACGAAAAATGAATGGTAGAAATGATTTTGAAAAGGGAGCCCCAATCCTATTTATAAACATTTGACCCTAATTTCAAACCTTCACCACTGACACACTGAAATGCAGCATTTGACCCTAATTTCAAACCTTCACCATCGACACACTGAAATGCAGTTTGATGAACCATATGCACCACTATGATCAACATGTCACAATCCACCCAGTGATTCTCTTCACTCATCAATATGAAAAGTTTTAGTGGATTCCAATTTTGAGCATAGTCATCAAGTGTGCTCTATTTTTTGTTATCATTCCTACATTATTAATATCTCTGTCATGTTCTTTTTACACGAGTATACACGTCATGTGTGCAGGACAATGACAAAAAAATGAGGAATCTACCCCTTTTCTAAGAAATGGTGCAAAAAATTATATTACAAGTTTCATCTTGATACTGTTATATAATCAAATATGTCCCTTTGTTTACATTCCATTCATGAGTTTTTTCACTGGCAACTATAAGGCCATAATTCCTAGTAAAGATGTCTCATCAACGTTGTTACTAGCATGTTTCCATCATCGATGTGCACCCAATTGCAACATACGCCATAATTTGACACCTATGATCTCTAACCCCCACAAGCAACGTTGTTACTTAGAATAGCATGTTTCCATCATCGGTGTGCACCCAATTGCAACATACGCCATAATTTGACACCAATGATCTCTAACCCTCACAAGCCCAAGGAATGTGATCCACTTTGAAATGGTCAACCCATAGTTCATCATTTTCATTTTCTAGTTGGGCATTTACTCTCTCACCTTCAACAATAGATGCCATGATATTCCTCGACAATGTTACCATCAAGAATCATAGTCGACCACTCACAACCCATGAGAAAAATTCCATCTACAATCTTCTTTGTATAATTACCCTCGTGAAGAAAACAATCAGGCCTCAACCCTTAGAAGAAACAAATTCTATTCAATTGTTCCCACAAGAAAAATCTACATGGCATTGATTCACAGGGCACCCATCTTCATGTTTGCAAACAACCCTCACATCATTTTGGAAAATTTCCTCGACCCACTCAAAACTGTGGGAACTCCATCTATCATCAAAATTGGTTCTTTACTCACCCAAAACTGTGGAAATTCCATCCATCATTAAATTGGTCCCTCGGGACACTCAACACTATGGGGACCCCACCAATTATTCTTCATGTACAAACAGATCCTCAATCCACTCAAAACCAAGGTAACCCTTGATTCTTTTGGAAGCAACCCTTGGTCTCCTTTGATCAATGTAGTTGAGTCTCTATTTTTTTAGCGTTATCAGCTTTGTGAGACACCATTACCCTCAGTATTGTGTCTCCATCAAATCCCTTCATCTATAGTTTGTCTTTCTCCATTACAATTTGTCCCTTTCTTTTGAAGCATGCTTCCATTTGTTACTCTTCAAGTTTACATCAATCAAAGGAAGTTATGAGCCCCATGATTTTCATCAAGTATTGTGTCACCTATATTAGTCTCAATGTTGGTTACAAAATGATATTGTTTCACATGATAAGACTCTCATCTTATCATGTACTTTAGCTCTCATTGACATCAAATGACTATATTCTAAGAGTTGCAGTGGTACCTTGTGGTCCCTTTTAATCAATAAGGAATTGCCTTGAACTAAATAGAGAGAGTCATTAATTCTCCCTAACTTAGTGCTCTCACTATGCTTGGCATCAAAACATTTATCGCATGAGGGGAGTCATACATTTCAAAGCTAGTAGTCCTTGAACTCTAATAAAAACTAATCATAAAACTATATATGTTTCAAGGATCATATAATATAATATCCATTATACCTCCTTTAACTTTCGAAAGGAAATCAATCATATCATATATTGAAAAGATGAAGGCAATCAAAACAATAGAAATATAATATCCACTCTTCCTCCTTTAACTTTCAAAAGGACATCAATCATATCATATATTGCAAATATGAAGGCAATCAAAACCATAGAAATGTAATAATATATTGTCCAATAGCAAGTAGATACTCAATATGTCTATGTAATTGTAAAATTATATATCAATTTTAAAACAAATTTATGAAAACCAAACAAAAATCCCCTCTTATAGTTTTATTTGTAAATAGACAATTTTTATTAAAAAAAATGAAAAACTTACAAATTTAAAAAATTATAAATAAAATCAAAATTAAAGCTGCTATTATCTCCAATCACAAGACATTTGATCTAACAACATTTAAATTTTAAACACATATAAAATAACTTTTATATATAAATAATTGTTCATAAATAACCAAATAAAATCTTACCACCATTATTTATCAAACAAAGTATGTATACAAGTTTGTCAAACATATGTCACTGTGTCATATAAAAAAAATTCACCATTATTCATATAAAAAAGGTTCACCATGTAATGTTAAAAAAACACCATTATATAAAACAACACCATACAATTAAATAGAACAACCACCATTCTGCTAGTGACTAAAAGTTTGAATACTAGTTTACCCCTATAAAAGCATCCAACATTATTCATCAGATGTGTTCTTAAACGAACATCTATGTCTACCTTTCTGTCAACGTGATTACACCCTAAGCAACATCTTTGGAGAATTGCATATGAATATTTTACAAGTTTTCATTGCCAATCTTCCACTGAACTTGCAATAAGAATAATATGATCACTACTCTATACAAAAAGAAATTGTAAAACTACCATCGAAGAACTATTTGATTGCACCGAAAGAAAACTGGATGAATTGAAACTACTGACGAGTTACTCCACCGGCATCGTTGTACTGTTTTAGCACTTCCTTTTTGAACTCTGCACAATTTTATATGAAGGAATCAGCGAAATAAACTAGAGAGGTAGTAACTGTTCTATTGTCAAAAGAAAGACGAAAGTAATTCAATAATACTGCTATATTATCAGTAATTATATCTTATCTTATAATGGGAGAGTTACAAGCATTACCTTCTTGATTGTTCCATATAGCTGCGGCAACGTTATTAAGAGGAGATTCATTATTTGGTTCTGCACAATAACATTGCTGGATGAGTTTGAAAACCAAAACATTAAAAGATATAAAATTACAGATATGAGCATGTTATAGTTCTTATTTACCTCCCAAAAGGCTCTGAATAGACAGAAGGATAGTACGAACATCATATGCAGACGACCATTTATCCTGCAACCAAATTTGAGTGGGAATCACTGTACAAAAGGTGATAGATTGCACGCCATACAAAAGGTGTTTGCAAGTAAGTGTTTGAAAAAGACAAAAAAAGACAACAAACCTACCTTAAGAATGTCTAAGCAGATGTTTCCATTCTGGTCAACGTTAGGATGGAAGCAAGGCGTCTCAAATTTCACTTCAGGAGGGTTGAATGGATAATCATTTGGAAAATGCAAAGAAAGCTTATATACCAAACCCTCGTAAACGGTATCTTTTACACCGTTTATGGTGCCAACCCAAGAGAACATGTTATCCGCTTCTGGAAAAGCTGAAATTCCAGGACCACCGCTCATCTAAAGATTGAAGAAGAATTACACAATAAAAAAATGTATTCTGGGCAGTAAAATAAAATCAGCAAACCTAATATTACAGAAGCTCAGATTTTTATAAGAGATTAATTATTTTCTATCAGTAAACCTAATATTACAAGTGCTCCCTTTCTTAGAAACTAGGAAATCAAAATGATGTTTTGCATATACTCTGGTGTTAGGTAAATAAAAGTGTTATATGGATAAGCGTGAAAGTATTCTATTCCATATATGATAAAAGGCATAACCCCACGCCCTATCCCTATCGACTATTCAAAATACACAGGGTATAAATGAAAATGCAGAGGGTATAAATGAACCCAAAAAGAAAGAAATGTAATAAGAGTAGGGCATAACCCTAACATAAATAAATGTAATAAAAGTAAGGGAAGTACCATCAATTGCATCAGCTCGGACTGTAACCTGTGTACAAAATATGAAAGGCGATCAGAACCATAGAAATTTAAATATAAAAATATGAAAGGCGTTCAGAACCATACAAAATATGACCAAAAATCCACTACAGTTAAAAAAACAGTAAGCTATAGTCTCCAACAACGAAATTTAAACTCTCCCCCTCTGAATACTTATCACCAATCTCATTGACGCCCTACTAATGAAACTGAGTTACCCATGTTTTGATGCCCAGCTAAACTATTTGGACTTAAGTCAGAAAGAAAAAAAATCCGACCTTCGAGTTACAGCATTAACGCTAGCCATGGCGTTTTCCTCCACTTTAGAGAACTAAAACTTAAATCGCAATGCCAAAGTAAGCGAGCACCAACGAAAACGAATTGCGCAAAGATTTAGAGAGTAGAACAGAACGAAACTACCGTTGATGAAGTATTGACGAATTCATAAGATATATATATATATATGGCGTTCGTAATGTAACAAATGTATTTGCAAGGACAGTAGATATGAATTTGGAGTTCACAATATGACCTTTGCATTTGGTATCCACATTTTATATTTGGTACCCATATTTTGAAGGGGAAGAGGTGCATTCTACAGCCCACAATGGAAGATGTGTAACTCACACATGTTCTTTATAAAAATAACATGTCCGCTTAAATTAAATTTAAATTATTTTTGCACCCAAGATGTGCATCCTACAAAGATGTGTAACTCCTTCAGTGCTCATCCACACATGTGTCTTGTACATCATCTTTTAGATGGATCTATGCTGGTAGGTATAATGTTTTTATTCCAAAGAATGGAATGATCAGGAAAATGATCAATTAAAATGACCAAGTTAAGTTATTGTTAATTGAAATTAATGTGATATATCAATTATTATAATTTAAAAATAAAAAGTAGACTTGAAATAATGGATTTTTATGATATTTTTATTTTAAATATATTTAATAAACTTAAAAGAATAAATTAATGAAATTTTATTATTTATTTTTTACTTATGTATTATGAGGTTTGAAAATGATATAAATAAAATATAATTATAATCTAATAAGTGATTAAAGAGAAATAAGATAAAATGTTTAAAATGAAATAAGATAAAATGCTTATAATTCAATCACTATTACTAATTTGAGTGGTTTATGCTTGGTTCATGCTTCATAGTGCCTCAACATAGGGAACATAGGCCCATAAGGATGTCTTGCTACAAGTCACATAGGGATGTCCCAACTACAATTTATAGGGATGTCTCAAGAAAATATCACTTTTGTCATTGTCTCCCAAAGTCACTAATCACTAATCTCTCTTTAATCTCTCTCAACACTAGAACACTAGAGCTATTAGGTTCTTTAAAATCTTATTATACACATTTCTTCTATGAATAGTCAACCTACAAAACATGTATAAATATTAGTAATTCAATGTAAAAATCTAGTGGTCTACAATATCTAATTTGAAAGTTTCCACCAATGTTGTCACCCAAATCCATTAATTAATAATTGTTGTACACTTCTTCAAAGATGATGACGTGGATGTGGTCGACTATGGAGAGGAGGACATCTAATAGTGAAATCTAGGAGATCTTTAAACCATTTAATGAGGATTTAGAGTCTATATTGAAGGGGGTAGGGGGTACACACTATTTGATGGTGCCTCTAGTGGGTCGAGTTGCTTGAAATTTTCTCTAGATAAGAAATTCTCTACATGCATTCTTCTAGGTTATCTTTGCCCATCAATTTCTTCGTTACCTTATGTGCATGTGGATCTAAAGAGAAGCAAGTGCATTCTCTTGATATTGATTAGGTTGGGTCAAGATGGTGGTTGGCCACAACTTGCATATTTCAAAGGAAAATGACATGATGGTATTAGAAGTTGTTAGAATATTTATGAGTAAATAATGGATATGATGTACATATGGAGTACTTAGCGAAAGTATTTTTGTTAATCAAAGATACAAAGGGATTATATTTATATGTTTATTTAAACATTATTGTTGTTTTAGTATCGTTGAGAAAGAGGATGTAATTACCTATGAAAATTCTCCCTATTTTTGTTTCTTTGAGGACGATGATGTAATTAACTTTGCAAATACACTGATATTATATGGTTGTCTTCTCTATTGTAAATAAAATAAATAATTTTATGTAAATATGAGAACTTGAGAAGTACTTATACAAACACAAATAACAAAATGGATAAGAGAGTGCAAAAGGTTATGGTGTGCAATAGACCTTTGTTAAGGTTTATTCGAAGAAGCGAACATTGAATGGGGCCCATGGTATTTCTACAAGAAGTTGGATTATTGATATCCTCCTTTTAAATGTGTTATATTTGATAAGCTGGTTCATTTACAAGATGATTCCCCTTGTGATGGGTTCAATAACAAGTATGGTAAGAAATTTTTGATAAAAAGGCATCTTTGATCAATTCTTAGGAGGGTTCAATAGATATTATCAAAGATTCAAAGGAGAAATCTTGGGGGGTGTGGGTGCTTCTCCCTTCGACCCAATTTCAGACCTTCTTTTGCACGCAACAAATCCTAAGATATCGACCAGACAGAGAAAGGCTCAGTCGCTAGCACCCACGACACAAATGCAGTCTCACCTGAGATACCTCTTATGGGTAACTGCCACAAATAAGTTTTTGAATTTCGGTGGGGATTTATTCTCCCATGGCACCTTACCAACTAGCTTTACCGAAGTCGATGGGTGTAATGCTTATTCTTACTATGCACAGATAAGACACTATTTAACTTATCCGTTGAAAAAGACTATAACAACAATTTAATCTTTAACACACTCGTTATTTATCAACAGTGTGACTCATGCATAAGAGTACTCATTCCTAAGAAAATACATAAACACTTATTCACAATATGCATTCCTATGACTTAAGCACATTCATCATATACCTTCATGCGACATAAACACATTCATCATCTACTCAATGAAATAGTATTTAACATGGAAACCCATATGGAAAAAAATGCAAATATGCTCTTTATTTGACATGAGAAATATATGGAACCTTTTTTCTACGCACCCACTGTAGAAGGAGCAAGTAGACAAAGGTGCCTGAGCTCATAGAAAGAATGAACATCCTCACCTCACTCAAAAAAGGCCTAGCTTGTTCATTAATTTTGGAATAATGCACACCTGAAACAAAATAAATTATTGCTATTGCACTTATGTACAAAAATTAAAAGAGTACCTGTATATATGTTTAACAATCCTTTTGTTGATTAGAAGCAGTAGAATTAAGACAATAAAACAGAGATGCTAGTTATGTCCACTCTACTCTGAGCGCAACCATGTTGTGATATAAAGCCAAAAACATTGACAGTTATTGGAGATGTCTGACATTAACGAATTAACTGAGCTAACCTCAACCCAAAAGTATTTTGTATTTTCATTAATTTGGAATTAAATCATACATTTAACACTAAAAATGATCTTTATTACATTGAAAATACCATAATTCAATTACCAACTACATATGTTAAACAATCTCTCTGTTGACAAGGAATGGGAAATTGAGAGATGTTGTTTCTACTCTGCATTGGGATTTTGATTTGGGATCAGCTTTGCCTAAAATCAAAATTGTTAGGAAAATAATCCCCCACACTAATTGACTCTTTTACAAGCATTGACATTACAATCATCTTGTCTAGTTTTTGAATGATCATTTGATCTTGGCAAACCCTTTTTACCCTCAATTCATGGCTGCTTTCCTATGTAGATCAAGCTTGTTCTTTCTTTTTTGTTTCATATTTCTATCAAGTAACTTGTAGCTCGTTCTTTTGGAAATGGGTCTTGTTACCTGAGAGATTAGCATCATTTGGATTAGGTCACGAAGGATGGTGTTAAGATCAACAACTTGTCAGGAGATGCACCCAATGCCACCTCAGTGCACCCTCCTCTCTTTAAATATGCTCCTTAGGCCACAGGAGGCTTCGCAAATATTGGTAAAAATAGACCTCTAAGATATGCAACGAGAACAACTCTGTCTCTTGGTAATATGTCGACGTACTTTTTGCACCTTCTACTTTTTGTGATAGTCCAACCACGTTGAAACAACAAAAGCTATCCACTCAATCCTGGAATTCACGACGACCGACAAACCAGACATTGACAGAATGACTGCAGCCGACATCCCTACCACATTCTCATAGTTCAAAGAAGGAAGTCGGTCGATCAATGAAGCTAAAGCACCGGAGTGGCTAGATGCCAAAGTGAAAACTAAAGAGGTCGACATTTCAAACGAGGACCAGCCAAAAATAGCGAAGATTGGAGACTACTGGAACGAACAACAGGCCACCGAAATAATGAACTTACTTAGAGAATTCCAGGATGTCTTTGCCAGGGACTATAAAGACTTAAAAGGCTTAGTACAAGAAATGGGAGAAATGAAAATAGATACTAAACCTGATATCCGACCTGTCAAGAAACGACCTTATAAACTAGCTCACAAGTACAAGGAAATAGTCAAAAAGGAAGTCGAGAACATGTTAGCAGTAGGGATCATTTACCCTATCGACCAGTGAGAATGGGCAAGTCCAATGGTCGTGCAGCCCAAGAAACATGACCTGACAAGGCTAAGAATTTGTGTCGACTTTAGGGAGCTCAACAAAGTAACACTAACAGACCCATTCCCCACCCCGTATGATGATGAAATCTTGAATGAAGTTACAGGCCATGAATGCTACTCATTTACAGATGGATTCTCAGGCTATAACCAAGAACCAATAGCAAAAGAAGATCAAAAGAAGACAACATTTGTGTGTGAATTTGGTTCCTTTGCTTACAGAGTTATGCCTTTTGGGTTAAAGAATGCACCTGCAGTGTTTTCTCGAATTGTTGTCAAAAAATTCCAAGAGTATATATATAAGACCATGGTAGTATACTTCGATGAGCCGATCAACATTGCCAGAGATGTCATCTCCAAACTCACTGGCCTGTCTAACCAAGGAAACCCTGTACCAATTGGAATCAAGGAAGGGTTGGTCCAAGAACTTACGAGATCGCCATCCAGGAAAAATTCCAAAGGGTTGATGATCAGGCAAATTGCCACTCAAACGCCACAGATTGTGGCCAAAATCATCACCATCACACTCACATTAGCAGGTTGGGGAAGCGACCTCAAATTGGAAATGCTGGAGGCCATCGACACAATTGCCATCGACGGTCGAATCTACCGATGGGGAGATTATGTCACCGACATGATCAAAACCGTCTGTGAGTGGTGCCAAGAGACAGGCGGAATCATCAAGTTCCCCTCCCTCATCCTTTGGATCGTGATGTACCACATCTGTCCTGAAGGAAGTCCAGTCTTCTGAGAGCTCTCAAAATACGACATGTACAGGTTCAAACCCTTTTCCCAAAAATGAACCCCGCATGAGCTGGCACAGGGGGAAGTGTTTTTGGAAAATTGGTTCCAACAATTGAAAGTTCACACAACTAGATGGAGGGTGCCTCAGAACATCCGACGAAATCTACCAGCGAACTCCCACATACAGTTGGAGCTCGACCATATGTTGGTCTGGTATATGCAGGGCGAGGACCCCAAAGCCAATGCCCTCGACTGTTATCCGTCTGTCCACCAGATCTTCCGGGAATTGTCCCGACAGGCGAAGACCAAAATACCAGTGCCCGAGGCAGCCAAGCAGGTCGAATTCTCAATCGAGGAGCCACTCACAGACCAAAAGAAAGAAGAATAATACCAGCTCAAACTCCACATAAGTACATTTGCATCGGAGGACAGCCCGGTCGAGCCCACTGGTCAGGTACAAATAACTATCAAGCCTTCGACTGCAAAGAGAGCTGACTCACAGTCAACGGAACCACAGCCACAACCACAGCAACAAAAAACTCCTCCGGCTCCAGCAAGTGTCACCCTGACTCAGGAACTGATGGGTGAAGTCGAGCCCAACAACCCTGAGTATGCTTTATCAAGAGGCATCATCAAGAAACTGGCCATTGAGATAGCCGCCACCAGAAAGAAACTTAATGTCCAAAAGGAACAACAAGGCAAGGGTAAGCGCAAGCTTATCATTGCTGAGTCATCTAATGATGAAGAAGAACTAGTAGCCGCTTCCCTAGACATTATAGAGGATGCCGCCGTAAACAAAGTACCAATTGAAACTCAGTTTCAATGGTTTCTGGAAGCAAGAGCCCCTAAAGGTCGACCAAAGAAGGCAGAAACAACGTCGATGCCTGAAAACATCATCGATCTTGTGTCGACCCCTCCACCCCCCTCATCGACACCAGTAGTTGAGGAGCAAGCACCGGCACAACAGTTGATCAGCCCCCTCGACTTATACCAAAGAGCGATACCGGAGACAGTGAAAGAAAAGTTCGATAAAGATACTGAGCTAAAGGCTTTCTTTGAGACACTACCTGAGCTGTTTCAGTCGGCTCAGAAAATTTACACAAAGACTCCTCTCTATACAGGCAGCAGAGCCCACCCCATGGTCTTTGCACACATGACGTCGACCATCACACAACAAACCAACCAAGAAGGCGACATGATTGGACAAATACAGTCTACCATGGAGCCAATCGACCCCGAACCCCAGAACGACCTACCCACCACTACACCACCAGAAGCAGACATATCTCCCAATGAAAGTCCATAATGCACTTCCGCCAAACCCACTACCCCCGACCATTCCCCCACTCCATCACCACCGCCACCACCATCATCACCTCCCCCACCACCCCCTGAGTCACAGCCAGATATTTCACAACCAACTACATCCTCACAGCTAGAAGTGGCCATCCCACCTCCCCAGCCAGAAAAACCATCGACTTCCATCCCGCAAACCAAAGCCCCCCCCTCAACTGTTGCAGGTACACAGGAGACAGAGCCAGAAAAGCACAAGAAGAAGGAGCATCGTGGAAAGACTCCCCAACTTCAAATTAGTTTGAGGGATGCAAGCTCCTTGACTGACACAGAGGTGGGCCAACTCCTCAAAACCTTGTCCAAAGAAGCAAAGACAAGGATGGTGCGAAAAACTAAAGAGCTCACAGAAAAAAATACAGAACAGGTTGAGTTTCTCAGCAAATGCAAGACTTTAGCTTAGTTCATTATACCAGGCCCTATAGAAGTCGACACAAATCGACCACTTGAAAGAGAATATCAGCTCTTTGAGAGCATGGTATCGACCGTCGAGGCACATCTTCAAGAGACTAAGGAAGAACAGAAGGAAGAGACTTCCCGACTGCTACTGGCACAACACACTGCCTTCTCAGAGGCATGCAAAGTTCTACAGGACCATACGGAGGAATCTGCCATCACCGAAGAAGTCTTAAGAGACTGTCCTACTCACTATGGGCAGGTCTATCAGTAGACACGATAGAATCGTCAAGGCATTCAGGCTTTGGAGAGCAGGAAGATGACAGACGCAGCACTCAGGCAGAAAATAGAAGATCAGATAATGCTAGAAACCAACAAACTGCAGAAGCTGGAATGAGAAGCACATCAGTGGGTGCAACAAGCTCTTCCCAACTTAGAAAAAGTCGACATCATCTACCCACAGATGAAACGACTCATCGACGCAGCAGAAGAGCAGAACCAGTCCTTGGGCCCCAACATGGAAAAGATCACGGAAGTCCCCATTTCGGAAAAGATGTCAGTCCTGTCAAGCTTAACTACATTAACTATAGACATCTAGAAAGCTTTACAGAGTTGGACAAATTTTCAGTATCACCTCGCTATCACAGCTCCGGCTATTGTCGAGGTTTGTGTCCAGAAAAGACCAACCATCCGTCTACACAGTCCACCACAATAGCATTTTGAAGGACCCAACCAACATAATTTTTGTACCTCCCTGTTTCTTCGAGACGAAGAAACATTTTGTTTGTGGGGGAGATGTAGAAGGAGCAAGTAGACAAAGTCAACTTGAAACGAGGACCGACTTAGTCGATCAATCGACTAAGTCAATGGGCCGACTTAGTCGATCAGCCGACTAAGTCGGTCAGCCGACTAAACCAGAAAATTAGGTCAGCTACCTAAAAGTCGTGTCGGTTCATCGAACCTGCAGGTAATTATTTTGTAACTATTTGTAAATTGTATATATTAGGCTGTTGAGCGAAACCGAGAACCCACTTCAGTTCTCTGCATTGTATGGACTCACTATATAATATAATCTGTTTAATACTATATGTTATTGTCTCTTATCTCTGTTTTATACTTATGTATGTTTTAGTATGTATTATTGGTAACCTTATGTGATCTGTGAGATTACAACACTCACCTACAGACTCTGTTCTAGATCTTCTTCTCTTATCTATACAGACTTATCTCTCCATGCACGCTCTCTATTCTTGTGCCATTTTATATGCTCCTATTTCACCCTAATGTCGATCCACACACAACCTAGATCAATAGTACTCTTCTCTTCGACTCTACTATCAACCCGCACATAGCATGGATCGACTACTCTTCTCTTCTAGTCTACTGTCGACCCAAACACAACATGGATCGTCTATTCTTCTTACAGACCCAACTGACGAACTAGGAAAAGTAATAGCAAGCAGTAAGTAAGTAAGTCTAAGTAAGTCCCCTCTGGAAGTAACCCACATACATCTTAGGTTCTTATTTCTATAGAGTCTTTACATGTCGCATCAACCTACTTCATTATGTTAGGCAACAAGTTGTCATTCCTATTCTAGTTACACTTGTGAGTATGCACTATTAGCCCAAAATAGAAATATGCTCTTACGCCTTACATCACATGTGACTCTAGCCGACTTCGTACCCATGATCTCTCGAGCTGTAATTTCCAGCCATTGCATCGATGTGTGCCTTTTCTATCGTGGTTCCCTTTGTTGTGGTTGATCTCGTCGCCTCCTTTCCTTCAGTCGCAACTTCTCTTCTCTCACGAACTCTTCTTTGGTCTCCTCCTTTCCTTTAGTTGCAACTTCTATTCTTTCATGAACTCTTATTCCAAAGGAGTGGACGAATCTCATGAAAATGATCAAGTTAAGTTATTGTTAATTGAAATTATTATGGTATATCAATTATAATAATAATAATTATTATATTTTAAAAATAAAAAAAGTAGAGTTGAAATAATGGATTTTTGTGATTTTTTATTTTAAATATATTTAATAAACTTAAAAGAATAAGTTAATGAAATTTTGTTATTTATTTTTTACTTATGTATTATGATGGTTTGAAAAATATATAAGTAAAATATAATTATAATCTAATAAGTTATTAAAGAGAAATAACATAAAATGTTTAAAAACATCCATGTGTTAAAGTTGAAGCATCCAAGGACAATCAATAACAGCAATAGTAGTAGGTTAACAAACAAGTTAAACTAGCATACGAAACAACGTGGTAACATATATAACATAATTTTCATTTCTTTCAACTTAACACTCCCAAAGGTCCTTGTGTTAAATTTGAAGCATCCAAGGACAATCAATAACAACAATATTAAAATTAATGAACAAGTTAAACTAGAATACATAAAGGAGAAAACAACGTGGTAACATATATAACATAATTGTCATTTGTTTCAACTTAACACTCCCAAATCTGCCTGTGTTAAAGTTGAAGCTTCCAAGGACAATAAATAACAACAACAGTAATAGATTAATGAACCAGTTAAACTAGCATACATAAAGGAGAAAACAATGTGGTAACATATATAACATAATTTTCATTTTCTTTTAACTTAACACATTAAACTAGCATACACAAAGGAGAAAACAATGTGGTTTAGACCTTTCAATACCTTCACAAACCCAACCACGACATCATAGTTGACATAAGGTTTGTATCTTAGTGTATGATACAATCAATGAAAAAATACCTTGGACCTTATAGTATTTAAAAATTTCATCATCTATAACATTCTACAACATATTAGTAACAAATTCAACTATTCTACGAGAATTTCAAAAAAATAAATTTATGTATTTGATAATGCTAAAAACAAATTCAATATGGAAATACGCATAGGCATGTAAAACCCATTTATCCACTTGAAACTCTTTTGTGCTTGTCATTTTAGGATTATAATCCTCCCTTGTCCAATTTGGTCATTATGTCTAAATCAAGAGTCATGTCTAAATTGTGAGTCCTTTCAGTCTATTTTTAGTCACTAGCACCATTGGGTCCACTTGGACTAATTGGGACACATGAACCAGCTACTAAAGTGTGGGGAACACTAATTGAGTCCAATTGCAAGTGATTGCACTTGCATGCATCAATTTAGGATCCTCCTAGATCAATCCCTACAAATTAGGAGCCACTGGGAGTGCCGATACCAACCTCCATTAGTTGAGTTCAGTTGGTGACTAGTCAAACTCAGTTAGGAGTCAGTTACATTTAGTTCTAGTTCCTTACACTCAGTTCTATTTAGTTAGCGCTAGGATTGCATGGATGCATGTAGGTGAGGTGCATTTACTCACCTACCTCGGTCAGTTGGACTAGTCAACACTGAACTAGACACATGAGTTTGGATTTTGAACTCCGATGAACTTAGATAATGATTTAGACAAGATAAATTAAAATTTAGACAGGATCAGTTAACCATTCAGTTAAGTAGAGTCCAACCAATTCCAATTTCCTCACATGGATTCCAATTGCATGTTGTTATTTAGCCATTGTACTTCATTGTAATTAATTATCTAATTACTTTTGATAAATGAAATATATGATAGTTGCAAGACATTTTTGCACTGTTTCATTCTTCAATTTTTTGAGTAAAATTGTGTGATATTTCTTATGAGTTGTTTGTTGGTCCATAGATCTTTATGCTCAATTTTGTAGGGTATCAGAGCCTCAGTAGGACAAGGAACTTCTCCTACTACATATTCATACTTGGATGCATTTTTTAGAAAAATTGCTCTTTCCAGTACTGCACCAGAAGCGGAGAATTTACCACTTAATATCCCAAGTTAAGGAATTGTTGATCAAGCTTGCTTGATCAACTATGCTGGGTGTGAAGGAAATTCCAAAAGTGCAAACTTTCAACCTTATTTTGTCTATTTGATTATGTGATTTGTAGGTTTATAATTCCTCTTCAGTGCATTCTCTACAAGCAACTCAGTCTCCTTCACTGCATTTGCTACAATAGATCAGTATTCTTCACTTCATTCTAGATGGCCCCTACGATAGAGCTTCTCACTCCTTTCAACTATCGCCACTGGAAGGAGGACATGGAGATGCAGCTACGCTCCAAAAGACTCTTCAAACTTACAATGGAAGTAGAGGCAGAGGCAATCCATTATGTTGACAAAGAAAAGTACTTCAATAGTATTGATGAAGCCTATGGATGCATGTGCCTCTCAATATCTCAAGATATTCTCTTCCACATCAATGGATTGAATACTCCCAAGAAGGTTTGGTATAAGATTGCAACCTTATTTGAAAATCAAGATGATATGAGGATCTATCAGCTAGAGAATGAGCTGATTTCTCTTCATCCATCCAATTTTGAAACACTAAATGACTTCTTCACTAAATTCAAGAAACTAGTGTTTTAGCTAAAGATCTGTAAGGTTGAGAAGAAGGATGATCAACTCATCCTCTCCATTCTCTCAAAAATTGGTGTAGACTATTCAGTATTTGTATCAACATTTTATTCAGTGAAGCTCACCACTCCAAATTAGGGAATTCCTACTCTAAACTCCTTCATTGAATCTCTCACTCAAAAGCATGACAAGTTGATACAAATGGGGATAATTCGATCTTCCATAGATCAAGCACTAGTTGCAAAAGGACCTAAGGTAGCGAATGATGAAGGGAAGCAAAAGGATGAGTCTCCTATGGAGAAAGAGCAGTCAAATGAGCCTTCAGGTTCGAAGAGAAACAAGAAGAATGGCAAAGGAAAGACACTTTGTTCTTACTATGGGAGGGGCTTTCTTCTAGAAATATTCTGTGTGAGAAGAAAAATCGATGAGATGGATCTTCTTTCGAAGAAACATAACATTACTGTACCTGCTAGTGCAAGGAAGGATGACCATAGAGAAGAAACTGAAAAGCATGAAGAGATGTGCCATGCACTAAAGGCTAGCTCATCAACAACACATGCCTTCCTCATTGATTCTGGAGCTTCCAATCATATGGTTGCATCCAGAGAATCATTCTCTTACTTGCAATATTTTGATGGTCCTATTATTTAGATGGTAAATAACAATAAAGTTCAAGCCAAAGGGAAGGGCTCTATCAAGCTTGAACATGGAAAGTTCAAATATGTGCTTTATGTGCCCTCCTTAGTAGCAAATCTGTTATCTGTATACCAGATGACTCATACTAGCTCTCCAAAGCGAGTCATATTTGGTCGTGACTCAGTGGAGATCACATATATCTCTACTGGGAACATCATAGCAAAGGGTGCTGCAAATCATGCCTCCAAGGCATATGAGTTCTCACACTTCATGACATTTTCAAAACCAGTGCACTCTCAACAGGAATTTGAAAGGGAAGGTAAAACCATTTCATTTACTTCTTTTTTAGTTTCCACTAGTATTGCAGATTCAATTGTATCAGTTTATGAGATTGAGATTTAGGGTGATTCAGATCCAGATCCAGTCTCTACTTCCAAACTCGAAGCTAGGAAGATGACTGGAAATCCATCAGACATTCCGAAGACTAAGAACCTTGCACTATGTCATGCAATATTACCTCCTTCAGAGAGATGCAATAGACTTCCTGTAAGATGCTACACGGCAAGGGTTCAGTCTCACTACATTCAGAAGAATAGAGTGGATCATAAACCTCTTCATCCAAAAATAGGCAAAGGTTACATTCCTCCTTCCTTCAATCATTATTTTGGGAGAAGATGGAGAAGTCTACATGCCAGGTCCCGGGATACTTGTGCACAGAACATCATGTATGCTGCTTCGCTACATCACATAGATTGCAAAAACACATTTTCAAGTTTTTCAAACTTGAATCCTAATTCTATCTTCTTAGTTAGAGGGGGGAGGGGGGGAGGGGGAGCTTTTTTCCCATGTGGTTTTTTCCTCGGTTCCTTGTATTGAGCTGTTACTTTAGGGTCAGTGCAAGAAGATGAGGGACCTTTAAGATGCAATCCTAGTTTTCAAAAACAAGATCACGTTACCAAAAAATACATCAACCCGAGCCTGACATAGCACTTGGTATGGTTCAACCCGAGCCTGACATGTCATGGGATATGTAGGATAGGAAGCCATATCACGTACGCGTTATATAACTACAAAACGTGCTCACGATATGTAGTTATAAAATGCGTACGCGATTTGTAAATCATAAAAAAAAATTAAATACACAGGCCCGAAATCTAAGTGACAAATCTATTATATTAACATGCAATGATAAATAGATCAACCATTGAATCATAAAAACCCATAAGCTCAAATCCCAATCAATTCATTAATAAAGTCATTTTAGTTTAAAATCTTTTATGAATTGATAATTGATGATGATTAAAAAGAAATGGACTTGAAGTTACATTTCAAATTTTTTCAATTTTTAATCTACAATTTCTAGTAATTATATATTTGTATACTGTAATAAATCAAACTTGTTATTTGTTAACTCAATTTATTTTACATATTAAATTATATATTTATATAGTTTAATAAATCAAATTTATTATTTTGTTTACTAAATTTTTTTTATATTACATAAAAATTTAAACTTAAATCTCAATTTATTTATAAATATTTATTTATTTACATATTTTCTAATTAAATTATACTTAACATGTTATAATAAATGGATCAACCATTACATCATAAAACCCCACTCAACAATAAGCTAATCCAAATAAAGTTGTTTTAGTTTAAAATTTTTTATGGATGGATAATTGATAATGATTAAATAATAATAAAATGGAAATGGACCTATAAGTTACATTTCAAAGGAAATTTTTTCAAATATTTATTTACAATAAAGTGTAAATTTTTTAATTATTCTAAATGATTTTGATGTTGATGGTGATGATGAATGATGATGATGATGATTATGATGATGAAGGTGATGATGATGATGTTCATGATGTTGATGATGATGATGATGATGATGAGGATGATGATGATGAGGATGTTCATGATGATGATGATCATGTTGATGATGATGATGATGATGATGATGATGATGGTGATGATGATGAGGATGATGATGATGATGTTCACGATGTTGATGGGCATGATGAATGATGATGATGATGATGATGATGTTCATGATGTTGATGGTGATGAGGATGATGATGATGTTCATGATGTTGATGATGTTGATGATAAGGATGATGATGAGGATGATGATGATGATGTTGATGGTGGTGATGATGATGATGATGATGATGATGATGTTCATGATGTTGGCAGTGATGATGATGACAAGGATGATGATGATGATGAAGGTGATGATGATGATGAGGATGATGATGATGATGTTCATGGTGATGATGATGATGATGGTGATGATGATGATCATGGTGATGATGATGATGATGAAGGTGATGATGATGATGATGATGATGATGAGGATGACGACGAGGATGATGATGATGATGTTCATGATGTTGACGGTGATGATGAGGAGGAGGAGGATGATGAAGATGAAGGTGATGAAGGTGATGATGATGATGTTCATGATGTTGATGATGATGATGATGATGAGGATGATGAGGATGAGGATGTTCATGATGATGATGATCATATTGATGATGATGATGTTGATGGTGATGATGATGAGGATGATGATGATGATGTTCACGATGTTGATGGGCATGATGAATGATGATGATGATGATGATGATGTTCATGCTGTTGATGGTGATGAGGATGATGATGATGTTCATGATGTTGATGATGTTGATGATGAGGATGATGATGAGGATGATGATGATGATGTTGATGGTGATGATGATGATGATGATAATGATGATGATGATGATGATGTTCATGATGTTGGTAGTGATGATGATGGCAAGGATGATGATGATGATGAAGGTGATGATGATGAGGATAATGATGATGATGTTCATTATGGTGATGATGATGGTGATGATGAGGGTGAAGGTGATGATCATGTTGATGATGATGATGATGATGATGATGATGAAGGTGATGATGATGATGATGATGAGGATGATGATGAGGATGAGGATGATGATGTTCATGATGTTGACGGTGATGATGAGGAGGAGGAGGATGATGATCATGAAGGTGATGACGATGATGA
>LPNX011029294.1:123737-190503 GCA_001517045.1 Pseudotsuga menziesii
AGGTGATGATGATGATGATGATGACGATAATGATGTTCATGATGTTAATGGTGATGATGATGATGATGATGATGTTCATGATGATGAGGATGATGATGATGATGTTGATGATGTTGATGGTGATGATGATGATCATGTTGATGATGGTGGTGATGATGATGATGATGAAGGTGATGATGATGATGATGATGAGCATGAGGATGATGATTATGAGGATTATGATGATGAATGATGATGATGTTCATGATGATGATGATGATGATGATGATGATGTTCATGATGTTGATGGTGATGATGATGAGGATGATGATGATGATGTTGATGATGTTGATGGTGATGATGACGATGATGATGATGATGATGGCAATGATGGCAATGGTGATGATGATGATGATGATGATGATGGTGATGATGATGATGATTATGACGATGGTGATAATGAAGGTGATGAAGATGATGATGATGAAGAAGATGAACATGATGTTGATGGTGATGGTGATGGTGATGGTGAGGATGACGATGAGGATGAGGATGAGGATGAGGATGAGGATGATGATGAGGAGGATGATGATGATGTTCAAGATGTTGTTGGAGATGATGATGATGAGGATGATGATGATGATGATGATGATGATGATGTTCATGATGTTGATGGTGATGATGATGAGGATGCTGATGATGATGTTCATGATCTTGATGGTGATGATGATGATGATGGCAATGATGGAAATGGTGATGATGATGATGGTGATGATGAAGGTGATGATGGTGATGCCGATGATGATGATGGTGATGATGATGATGATGATGAGGATGATGATGATGATGTTCATGATTTTGATGGTGATGATTATGATAAGGATGATGAAGGTGATGATGATGGTGATGATGATGACAATGATGACGATGGTGATAATGTGGATGATGATGATGATGATGATGATGATGGCAATGATGGCAGTGATGGCAATGGTGATGATGATGATGACGATGGTGATGATGGTGAAGATGAGGATGATGAAGATGAACATGATGAAGATGATAATGATGATCATGGCGATGTTGATGATGATGATGATGTTGATGATGAGGAAGGTGATGATGATGAGGAGGAGGATGATGATGATGATGACAATGATGGTGATGACGATGATGTTCATGATGATGATGACGACGGTGGTGATGATGATGTTCATGATGTTGATGGTGATGATGATGATGATGTTGATGATGATGATGATGATGATGGTGATGATGATGAAGCTAAAGATGATGATGAGGATGAGGATGATGATAATGATGATGGCGACGAGGATGATGATGATGATGAGGAAGGTGATGATGATGAAGATGAATATGAAGATAATGAAGATGATGATCATGTTGATGATGATGACAATGCTAATGATGATGAGGAAGGTGATGATGATGTTCATGATGTTTATGGTGATGATGATGATCATGATGAAGTTGAAGATGATGAAGATGAAGATGATGATGAATGCTATTTTTGGTTTTACAAAATGAGCACGCGATTTGTCATCACATAACGTGCATGCGTTTTGTTTCTATATAATGCGCACACGTTTTGTTTTTATATAAGGCGCACGCATTTTGTTCAATTAAATCGCGCTCGCGTATTGTTTAAATTTAAAAATTTATTCCCTACAAATGATAAGGCCGAGCCTCCACCCATGCTTTCATGGAATTCCTATGCCTATGTGTCTGCTTTGTACCTTGCTTCGGATTCAACATTTCTGTGCCTTGGAGTATGATCAACCATGGCTAATTCAACATTATATCCAAATTTTCAATATGCTCGTGTTTAGCGGTTCGTCTGATTATGCTGGTGACCTCCATTTTTTATGAGATTTTAGAAACAGATATGGTTTTTTTTGCAGATTCTAAATATGTAAATTTTAACAAGAATACATAATTTTTTCTATTTTTTTCTTATTTATCTTCTGTCATCACTCCTCAACTCAAAAAACACACTGGTAGTGTTTCATCCATATCTCTTTCGTTTCTCAACCATTTAAAAAAAAATGTATGGTGCACTAAAGAACACCAATCTCTACATGTTATAAAAAGTCCATTTCCAAATAATTGCATTAAGACATTCAAACGCTGCACCCACAAATGATGTACCATTTTCGAGGTTTGATCTCTTAGATAATTAAAGAAAAAATTAAAAATATTATTTTTATTATTGGAAAAATAGTCGTGCACTAGTCCTATATGTTTTCTATATGTATACCGGTTTTCGTAAGTTTATTCCATCATTTAGACACTCAAACGTTGCACCCACAAAAACATATACCTTATAAATTGTCACAAAAATAAAAGGTGCCCGTTAAAATTTATCTAACTTTAGATAGTTAACAACATTTTCAATAGAAAAAAATATATATATTTGGAAAGGTCATTCAATTTCCTACATTTCTTGTTTTTTACTGATCGCAAGATTCATTGTGTAAGTGTCTCAAAATATCCATGCAAGTTGATGGATGTCTGTCTTTTCAGTTTTGTATTGCATCTAATGCGCCAAAAGAGACCCTCAACTTCTTGCACACACCCTTTACTTTACTTGTTATAATGGGTGACCTATGGTCTTAGTTACCAAGGCCCACAAATTGTCCAAGTTAGCATTCAAGAGGGGTGTTAGGATTATAATCCTCCCTTTCCCAATTTGTTCATTATGTCTAAATCATGAGTCATGTCTAAATCGGGAGTCCTTTCAGTCTATTTTTAGTAACTAGCACCATTAGGTCCACTCAACCTAATTGGGGCACAAGCACCAGTTACTAAAATGTGGGGAACACTAATTGAGGCCAAGTTCCACTGATTGTACTTGCATGCATCAGTTTAGGAGCCTCCTAGATATACCCTTACAAATTAGGAGCAACTGGGAGGGATGATACCAACCTCCGTCGGTTGAGTTCAATTGGTGACTTGTCAAGCTCAGTTAGGAGGCAGTTACATTCAATTCTATCTCGCTAAACTCAGTTCTATTCAGTTAGCACTAGGATTGCATGACTACATGCAGGTGAGGTGGATTTACTGTCACATGCCCCAAATTGCAAAACATTTTATGTTTTAAGAAACATTATTTTATATTTTATTATAAAGTTTGTAATTAATGACCAAGTGGGGTCAAGGATAATTGAATGTAATTACTAAATATTTTATTAATTAATAAATGAAAGATGAGACAACAGCTTAAGGAGGCTGTTAAATGAATGTTTTACTGGTCATTCGGTGGAGTAGGGTGGGTTGAGAGAAGATTGACACTTGGAAACATCCTCAAACTACTTCTAGCTGTTGCAGGAGGCAAATTTCCTATTTTTGTGGTCATGTTCCCCAAGAAAGTGGAACAAAAGAAGGTGGCTCATTCAGTGAAAACTCACCCAAAACACCTAGGCATGCTAATAAAACTTCCCATTGAAGACAGCTGAGGCTTCTCATTCTTGACTTGTGAAAATTCTGAGTGAATTAAGTACACAAGAAAATTCGATGGAGGGGACTAGCAGAAGTTTGTTTTGAGTGAAAATTGCTGAAGTTCTGAACTAGTGTAGCTATTCTAAGCTGAGTTCATACTGATGCAAGAATAATAGATTTACTGTTGAATACTTAGTAGAGTTGTAGAGGATTACTAAACTACATCTCTCACCCAGTACTTCTACCAGGTGGACAAAGAGACAAGCTCATGGGTCCTGAGATTTGCAGTTCAACTATGTCCAGGAGTTGGTTGGGAGGAACAGGTTCCTTAAGTTGTTGTCACCTCTTCTACATTTCCAAGTTCTACATGATTTATCTAGTTTTCTAATTCCATATTTACATCTAGAAGGATTGAGTTTAAGCAATAATGTGTTATGTTTCTATTCTGTTGTTGTTAGGATTAGTTAATGAAATATTTTATTGTGAAAAATATAGTCAAATGCTGGACTAGATAAATTAGGGTAAATGGTTAGAAGAATTTCCAGTTTTACTCATAAATTAAAAAAACACCTAACTGTATTTTTCCACACCTTTTAAAAGGTAGTACTCTAGTATAGTGGGTTAGATTAAATTCTGATAGTATTGAATGAAGTATGCTTGAATGTGTTTCTTTACCTTCTACAGATTTCATAAGAGTTAATCATAAGTATGTTGTTCCTTTCTATTTCAAGTGTTTTACTTAGACAGAGTACAGTGTCCTAGCATAAACAAATCTGTCTCTAGAAAATATTTAAAAATATATATACACTTAGTTTGTGTACTTAATTACACATTGGATAAATTATTTTTTGTAAGCTTACAATTATAGTAATTAAAACACATTATAAAAATAGAAATTAAACAAGCAAGGTTAACTAAGAAACAATAAATAATGCTAAAAATTTACTAAGATAATTTCATCATTAATCTAAGTTAAATGAAACTAAAAAAATAACATTATAATCAAATACTAACTATGTATTAATTTAAAATTAATTTAGGGTTTTATAAATAAAACCTATATTGAACAAATTGTCAAAATTAGGAATATCATTACCTTCTCTTTTACTAGCAGAAGGATTTTATAATTTCACCCAAAATTAATTAATGGATACATTCATCATTTGTATAACCATAGTTATCCAATATATGAATATACAAAATTTAATACATTTCCACATGAAACAGTATTAAAAACTGTTTGGGTAAATATAAACTAAAAAGTAAATAAAATCCTTTCAACACATTTCAACCCAAGAAAATAGTAAAGATTGACGAGGCATCATTCACCCTTTTTCTTCTATCTATTTACTGAAGTAATTGTTTACTGACAGTAAAATCAATTTTTGTTCTAAAAACCAACTATCTAAATATTTCGTTTCTCTTTTAAAACATAGTCAAACAAATAACAATTGCAGTAACAATATTTATGTTTAGGATTATTTAAAAAGAATTGAAAAATAAACAAAAACAGAAAAATCTACAACCTACTATCATCTTCTTAAAACCACAGTAAATATATATATTATGAAATATATAAGTTACAAAATAGTAAGCTTCGAGCTTATTCAAATTATAAATAGCATCTGAACCCTAACCATTACTGTAACCATATGAGTTATGGCCTAGTGGCCTTTTACAACATAGGACACGGCTTAAAAGCCTATACAAAAGTAACTTTACTGAAATAAAAACTATGGCCATGAAAGCCCCAAGTTTTCCAACATGAAACAACCACTAGGGCTTAAAAGACTCCTTAAAAAACAAATCGCTAACTCGGCCACATGGCCTTCCAAAATAAATAGATCACAATGTAGTCACAGCTAAGCAGTAAACCAAGAACCAAGTGGATAGTATCCCTAAAACAACATACAACCAGTGTAGGAGAACCTCAAGCGAGAACGAGGCTTACTAGGATGAACGCCATCGTGGAGCCCTCCTTAATGGTATACTTCAGCTCAGAGCAATTGTTTCAAAACCTGCATAGTTGAAAAAAATGCCCAAATGTTAAATTCTTAAATTTAAATAAATTAAAAATAAAATAATGGTGCAGAAGAGTGTTAGTGTCAGTTTTTAAACTATTTTTCTTACCGAAGAGTGGATGCTCAGTTGTAGTGGTAAAATGAACAAACCCTAGCCACAAGTAAGGGTGAACCAAACTTCAAGGAAGCTCTGTAAGAGAAAACACAATGTGCAGTGTGCAAGCCCGAAACCAAAACCACAGTGAAACAAAATCAAATCCCACACTAGAAATTGGGCATTGAAGACAGATAACCCTACACCCAACTTGAACACACAAATAAATAGCCAAGGCCACACTACGACAAATCAAGAGACGTGATCACTTTATCAAACTCACTATTACCAGTGTATGAAAATTAACACTTGCAGAGGCAAGGTAACAACGAAAGGTAGAATTTGCAGAGTTATGGTAATGGCGACAGAAGGCTCATACACAGCACGAAACAGTACACATGTAAACCCTTCATGCAGAGGAACTCAAAATGACATAAAAGGGCATGTATTCAAGGGGTTAAGGAATGATGACAAATTTGTGCGGCCATGAGCTTGCAGCTCATCCACTCCACAACAAAGACAAGAATATTAAGGAAAATATGAATTTTTAGGGTTTTAGGATAGTTTTATATTGAACCCTAAGTCAACAAAACCTAACCAACAAGCATCGACCATGTGGCTTCGGATATATTTGCAAAATGTGGGTTCTTATTATAGTTCGAGATCTCTTTAAAGAAGCCTGCATACAATAGCATTTTATAACAAAACTATGGTTAAAAACCTTTGTCATAACTCACAATATCGTGACATTATAACTGTGCATTTTATAACCCTAAAGAATCATATAGGAAGGTAACAGTTACATAAACTAGGGTTTACATTATGTTCTGTAATCTTAGAAATGGGTAAAAACTTATGCAAATAGTTCTTCAACTTTATTTGCATAATAAACAAAAATTTAGGAGAAACCATAGCATTGTAAAAGACGTTGTAAAAGGCTTAATATTTTATGTTTGTGTGCTTGCAAACCTAAGATGATGTTTAGCTTGATTTTGTTAGTCTAGGTATCAAACATAGATTAGTATATCCCCCTTATGAGATGAAGATAACACGAAGGTTAAATTGGATAGATTTTTATAGAAAACAATCCTTTTATTCTTACACAAAAACTAGTAATACTATAATTTGAAGATATTAAATTTGTATCATTGCATCTCTAGTTCATAAGTACTAGTACAGTTAGTAAACTATCTTATGCACTAGGTCTTATTTCCATGTGTGAATGTAAGTCAATGTACTTTATGACTATACCTAGATTTTAGGTTTTTCTAAGTTTATTTAACTCGTTTATTGTTGAAAACAAATATTCTTGAATTACCTCAGCATCAAGTAATAAAACATAAAAGGGATCTGCTATACAATTATCTTTCACTAGAATTACATACAAGAGTTAAACTGATAATAGACTGATAAAAATGGGATGAACGAGTTATAGTTGAAGCGAATGGAAGAACTACTTGACTATGTTCAGTTTACTAGACACTTATTTTACCAGAAAACTAATTAAAACATAAATATATATACAGAACAACGAGACCTCCTTTCTTTGCTCAAAGCTATAAACTAATAAATTTACTAGCATTATATTTTTGTGCCAGTTGAGATAATAATATCGATATGGAAACCGGTGACAAAACGTCTTACCTTTAAAGGACCTGTAAAAGAATCATCACTTCACCGAATTAGCTAAAAAGCTAAGTAAGCCTGAATCTCAACTGAAGTTCCTTCATATTTTCACAAAATAGTAAAACAAACTTAGCACTAGTAATTAAATAGATGTTTCAATTCCTTTTGTTCCAAATCATAACCTGCTAAATCAAATCCTTAATAATGATTATGAAAACAAACAATTAAGTATGTGGAACTAGAATTTAAGAAAAGAATTAGTTCTAGTTTAAACCTGTTTAGGTAAACCCTTAACAGCTAAATGTTCCTTAGTAGTGACGGTTGCAAACATTTAATGTCATATGAATGAGGCTCAACCTACATAGATAAATAGTAGATTTAATGCATGCATACTGATTATTATTTTTCTTTTTGAAATGTTATTTCCAGAAAAAATTTCTGAGCTAAACTGTAGGTATGGAAAGACTCGAGGAATATGCAGATGAAGAGTCCCCATTTAATGAATGAAGTAATTCTAGAAGAGAACCAGTTCAGGAAGAAATAACTAATAACTCTTCATAATTATTACAAAACGTTAAGGAATTAAGAACTGATATGGAAATAGTAAAAAATGAAAATGAAATAATTCTGAGAGCTCAAGAGGAGCTAAACTAGATCTTGATGTAAAACTTTCAGAATGAAAAAAAAGATAAACAGACAGGATCTTAATATATGTCCTACCAACACAAAACCAAAAAGTCTAAACAGTCTAAAATCAAAAGTAGATCGTCCTCTGATATTTATGGTGATCCACATAGGAAGAATTATGAGTACACTAGTGATAGTAACGAAGATAATTATCATTCAAGAAAAAGAAATTTTAAGCCTTATGAAGAAATTTCAGGAGAATTTAAGAAAATGAAACCACCAACTTTCAATGGTGAAACTCATAAAGGACAAGAGGCTAAATCATGGCTTCCTGGTATTAAGAAGCATTTTCAAATCTACAATTACTCTAATTAGCTAAAAGTAAGAATGGCCATTTACAACCTAAATAGGAAGGCAGATATTTGGTGGTAGGACCTAAAATGAGTAAAAGGTATTAGGAAAAATGAAATTAACTAGAGTACCTTTAAGAAATACTTTAAAAAGAACTTCTTGTCAGAACAGTACTATGAAGAGAGAGCTAAGGAATTTTATGAACTAAAGATGGGAACAATGAACATGAAAGAATTAAATAGTAAATTTTTAAGTCTGCTATGATACGTGCCTTACATTGTGGATGAGAAGCCTAAGGTACAATGGTTTCTAAGATGTTTACCTTTTCATATAAAATAAAGAATTGAATATGATAATCCAAAAACTTTAGAGGAGGCTATGTGAAAGGAAAATTTTATTTATGAGCATAATCACAAAAATGAAAGTATGTCAAACTGGAAGGCTAAAAGATCTAATAATTTTGAATAGAAGAAGAAAGGTTTCATACCTAACCACAGTTTTAGGAATAATAACACATGTAATTTTCCTAATTAGAATTTCCAAGGGAATAAAGGTAATTCACATTTAAACCCAAATGGTCCTATAAATAAAGAACCTGCTAATAATCACAACAATTACACTAGGAATAATGAATGAAAAGAACTAGTAAAATGTTGGGAATGTAATGGTCCTCATTATGCATCAGTTTTCCCTAACCGGAAGAAGCCTGGTAGAAACATACATATGGTGTAGGAGGAGATGACTCTTGGTGATTTAGCAAGGAAAATGCCCAGGATCAACATAGCACTGGAAAACAGGTAGGGGGATTATCAAACTTCCATGGTGGAAGTAGAAGGTAAGCTGAATCAAGCACCTATATCTATCTTAATTGACCAAGGGGCTAGCTTAAGTTATATTTCTCCTAATTTAGTATAAAAATGAAAGTTATCAGTAGAAAAGTTTGCAAAGTCATGGTTAGTTCAACTAGCTACTGGAGCAAAAAGAAAAGTGATTAGTTTTGTAATAGATTGTATTGTAAACATGGATCAGTTTGAAACCTCTGTGAAGCTTAATGTACTTCATTTAGGTTCTTATGATATGTTAATTGGTATGGATTGGTGAGAAAAATGTAGAGTAGTTTTGAGCTGTTTCGATAAAACATTTACTTGCGTAAATAATGAAAAAGAAATAATAAACGTAAGAGGAATTCATAGGAAAATAGCTATTAGACAGATCTCTGCTCTGCAATTAAAGAGAGTTGTTCGGAAGGGTTGTAAATCCTTTGCTGTAACTGCAATTAATGAAGAACATACTGATAATGAATATAAACTAAAAATATAAGATATTCCAATACTAAGGGGGTATTCGGATGTATTTCCAGAAGAAATTCTAGGATTTCCTCCGAAGAGGGAGTTAGAATTCACTATTGAGTTGCTACCTGGTGCAGTGCCCAGCTAAAAAGCCCCTTATCAGATGAATATGTTGGAAATTAAATGGATTAAAATCATAGTTAAAAGAAACTATTAATAAGAATTATATCAGACCCATTGTGTCTCCTTAGGGAGCACCTGTTATTTTCATTAAAATGAAGGAAGGTACTCTACGTTTATGTATAAATTATCATCAACTTAATAAAATGAACATTAAAATATATATATCCGTTTCCCCGCATAGATGATCTAGTCGATCAGCTATGTGGAGCAACTCTATTCTCAAATATTGATTTACAATCTGGTTATCACCAGGTCCGAATCAAAGATGAAGACATCTTTAAAATAGCTTTTAGGACCAGATATGGTCACTATGAGTTTGTTGTTATGCCATTTGGGATTACTAATGCCCCAACTGTCTTCATGTGCCTAATGAATAATGTATTTCATAAGTACCTTGATAAATTAATGGTGGTATTCATTGACGACATTCTAATTTATTCTAAGTCTAAAGAAGAACATGAGGAGCACTTAAAAATTGTTTTACCAGAATTGTGAGAACATTAGCTTCATGCAAAATTTAGTAAGTGTGATTTCTTTAAGGATAAAATAAAGTACTTGGGCCATGTAATAACTAAAGAATGGATCTCAATTAATCCACAAAAGATAAAATCAATTGACGAATGGCGAGTCCCAAAGGACGTAACCGGCGTACGGTCATTCATGGGGATTACTGGTTATTATCGACGATTCATTGAAGGGTTTTCAAGAATTGCAAATCCCATAACTTCTTTACAGAAGAAAGGGAATAAATTAGAGTGGATTCAAAAGTGTACAGAAAGTTTTAAAAAGTTAAAAACATTATTAACTACTGCACCAATCTTAAGAATTGTTGATCCTAATAAATACTTCATAGTATGTACTGACGCATGCAACGACGGTCTAGGTGGAGTTTTAACTGAAAAAGGACACATATTTGCATATGAGTCTAGGAAGCTTAAGATTCATGAGAAAAAATATGCAACCTACAACTTAGAGTTGGATATCGTCATACATGTTTTGAAGATGTGGTGACATCACTTAATCAGAAGAAAATTTATATTAGTGACAGATAATAAAGGATTAAAATATTTGTTGGATCAACCTAACTTAAACACAAGGAAAGATAGGTGGCTAGCTTTCCTTAGCAAGTACGATTTTGAAATCCAACATGTTAAGGGAAAATAAAATAAGGTTGCTAATGCTCTAAGCAGAAATGCAAAACTAAATTGTGTACCAGCAATCAACACTTATAAAACAGATTTAGAAGAATAACTAGAGGAAGGAGTAAGATTGGATGAAAACTATCAGAAATTACAAGCAAAAGTAACAGAAAATTTAACTAAAAGTTTAAGTATAGGATATAGTCTAAACGAAAAAATATTATTACTATATAAACACAGGTTGTATATACCTGATGTACCCAAGATTAAGTTACTGATTTGAAATGAAATTCATAAGACTCCTTACTCATGACATCCTGGTTATTAGAAGACTATAACCATGTTACAGAAGGATTATTTTTTGGCCAAATGTGAAGAATGAATTGGAAGAATAAATTGCCAAGTGTTTTGAATGTCAACAAGTTAAGAATAAACACCAGCGTCCAACCGGATTACTTCAGCCATTACCTATCCCTAGATGGAAGTGGGAAATAATCAGTCTTGATTTTATTATAAGTCTACCTAGAAATCAAAAATTGAATGGCTCGATAATGGTAGTCGTTGATAAACTTAGTAAAGAAGATCATTTTATACCTGTAAAAACCACTTACAAGGCTGCTAATATTGCTAATATATTCATGAAACAAATATTTTGTTTACATGGGATACAAAAAGTAATAATTTGCGATAGAGACCCTAAGTTTACGGGAAATTTTTGGAAGTCTTTGTTTAAAGGACTGAATACTACTTTAAATTTTAGTATCTCTTTTCATCCCCAGAAGGATGGACATACTGAAAGAGTGAATCAAGTGTTGGAAGAAATTCTCAGAATGTATGTTAAGGAACATCGAGGTAAATGGGAAGATTACTTACACCTAGTAGAGTTTGCATACAACAATCCCTACTAAGCCTCAACAACATACAGTCCATTTGAAATTTTGTATGGTAGGAAGTGCAATACCCCCATCTCATGGAGTAATTGAGTTGACACGTTAGTATTAGGACCTGAACTACTAAAAGAGATGGAGTTAATTGTAAAATAGGTGCAAGGTAACTTGAAAGTTGCGCAAGATAGATAAAAAATTCAAGCAGATCTTAAATGAACTCAAAAAGAGTTCCATGTGGGTGAACATGTCTTTATAAAGGTAAGGCCTAAAAAGAGTTCCTTGAGATTAGGAAGTTGTGGTAAGTTGGAACCCCAATATGGTGGACCTTTTTAGATACTGTCCATAATAGGACAGGTGGCATATCAATAGGATTTACTGCCAAATTTGAAGGTTCATAATTTTTTTCATATTTTTGTACTAAAAAAATATTTACATGATGCTACTCATATTATAAACTGGAATGATGTGCAGGTGGAACCCGAAGGAGATTTTCTGTTGGAACCAGATTGTATCCTTGAAAGGAGGGAGATCTTGCTTCGGAATCACATCATTGGTCAGGTGAAGGTGCGATGGAAGCTCCTTAGTCCAGAAGAAGCCACCTAGAAAAAGGAGAGTCATATGCGGGTTTCATATCCAATTATGTTCTAGGGAAAATTTGAGGACGAGGAATAAATAACATCGAGGACTATGTTATAATTTAAGAGGTTGTATATGTCACATGCCCCAAATTGCAAAACATTTTATGATTTAAGAAACATTATTTTATATTTTATTATAAAGTTTGTAATTAATGACTAAGTGGGGTCAAGGATAATTGAATGTAATTGTTGAATATTTTATTAATTAATAAATGAAAGATGAGACAACAGCTTAAGGAGTCAGTTAAATGAGTGTTTTTCTGGTCACTTGGTCGAATAGGTTGGGTTGAGAGCATATTGACACTTGGAAGCATCCTCAAACTACTTCTAGCTATTGCAGGAGGCAACTTCGCTATTTTTGTGGTCATGTTCCCCAAGAAAGTGGAACAAGAGTAGGTGGTTCATTAAGTGAAAACTAAACCAAAAGACCTAGGCATGATAATAAAACTTCCCATTGAAGACAGTTGAGGCTGCTCATTCTTGACTTGTGAAAATTCTGAGTGAATTAAGTGAACAAGAAAACTCGATGGAGGGGACTAGCAGAAGTTTGTTTTGAGTGAAAAGTGCTGAAGTTCTGAACTAGTGCAGCTATTCTAAGCTGAGTTCATACTGCTGCAAGCAGAACATATTTACTGCTGAATACTCAGTAGTGTTGCAGAGGATTACTAAACTACATATCTCACCCAGTACTTCTACCAGGTGGACCAAGAGACAAGCTCGGGGGTCCTGAGATTTGCAGTTCAGATATCTTCAGGAGTTGGTTGGGAGGAACAGGTTCCTTAAGCTATTGTCACCTCTTCTACATTTCCAGGATCTACATGATTTATCTAGTTTTCTAATTGCAAATTTACATCTAGAAGGATTGAGTTTAAGAAATAAAGGGTTATGTTTCTGTTTTGCTGTTGTCGGGATTAGTTAATGAATATTTTACTGTGAAAAAGATAGTCAAATGCTGAACTAGATAGATTAGGGTAAATGGTTAGAATAATTTCCAGTTTTACTCATAGATTAAAAAAAATACCTAACTGTATTTTTCCACACTTTTAAAAGGAAGTACTCTAGTACAGTAGGTTAGATTAAATTCTGATAGTATTAAATGAAGTATGCTTGAATGTGTTTCTTTACCTTCTGCAGATTCCATAAGAGTTAATCATAAGTATGTTATTCCTTTATATTTTAGATGTTTTACTTAGATAGAGTACAGTGTCTTAACATAAACAAATTTGTCTCTAGGAAATATTTAAAAATATATATACACTTAGTCTATGTACTTAATTACACAGTGGGTAAATTATTTACTATAATCTTACTATTATAGTAATTAAAATACATTATAAAAACAAAAATTGAACAAGCAAGGTTAACTAAGAAACAATAAATAAGGCTAGAAATATACTGAGATAATTTCATCATTAATCTAAGTAAAATGAAACTAAAAAAATAACATTATAATAAAATACTAACTATGTATTAATTTAAAATTAATTTAGGGTTTTACTAGCAGAAGGATTTTACAATTTCACCCAAAATTAATTTATGTATACATTCCTCATTTGTATAACCAAATTTATCCAATATATGAAGATACAAAATTTAATACATTTCCATAGGAAACAGTATTAAAAACTATTTGGGTAAATATAAGCTAAAAATTAAATAAAAACCTTTCAACACATTTGAACCCAGGAAAACAGTAAAGATTCAGGAGGGTATTATTCACCCTTTTTCTTCTATCTATTTATTGAAGTAATTGTTTACTAACAGTAAAATCAATTTCTGTTCTAAAAACCAACTATCTGAATATTTCATTTCTCTTTTAAAACATAGTCAAACAAAAAAAAATTGTAGTAACAATATTTTTGTTTAGGATTATTTAAAAAGAATTGAAAAATAAACCAAAACAGATAAATCTATAACCTGCCATTATCTTCTTAAAACCAAAGTAAATATATATATTATCAAATATATAAGTTACAAAACAGTAAGCTTCGAGCTTATTCAAATTATAAATAGCATCTAAACCCTAACCATTACTATAACCATATCAGTTACGACCTAGTGGCCTTTTACAACATAGGACACGCCTTAAAATCCAGTACAAAAATAACTTTACTAAAATCAAAACTACAGCCATAAAAGCCCCATGTTTTTCAACATGAAACAACCACTAGGGCTTCAAAGACTACTTAAACAACACATCATTGACTCGACCACATGGCCTTCCAAAATAAACATATCACAATGTAGTCACGACTGAGTAGTAAACCAAGAACCAAGTGGACATTATCACTAAAACACCATACAACTAGTGCAGGGGAACCTCAGGCGAGACTGCCTCCTTGATGGTATCCTTCAACTGAGAGAAATTGTTTCGAAACTTGCACAGTCGAAAAAACCCCCAAATGTTAAATTCTTGCATTTAAATAAAATAAAAATCAAATAATGGTGCAGAAGAGTATTAGTGTTAGTTTTTAAACTATTTTTCTTACCGAAGAGTGGATGCTTGGCTGTAGTGGTAAAATGAATAAACCCTAGCCACAAGTAAGGGTGAACCAAACTTCAAGGAAGCTCTATCAAGAGAAAACACAACATGCAGTGTGCAAGCCCGAAACCAAAACCACGGTGAAACAAAGTCAAAGGCCACACTAGAAATAGGGTAGTGAAGACAGATAACCCTACTTCCAACTTGAACACGCAAATAAATAGCCAAGTCCACACTACGACAAATCAAGAGCCGTGATCACTTTATCAAACTCACCATTGCACTAGTGTATGAAGAGTAACACTTGCAGAGGCAAGGTAACAACAAAAGGTAGCATTTGCATAGTTATGGTAACGGCGACAGAAGGACCATACACAGCACAAAACAATAAACACGTAAACCCTTCATGCAGAGGAACTCAGAATGGCATAAAGGAGACCTGTATTCAAGGGTTTAAGGAATGACAACAAATCCGTGCGGCCGTGAGCTTGCAGCTCAGCCACTCCACAGCAGAGATAAGAAGATTAAGGAAAATGCAAATTTTTAGGGTTTTAGGATAGTTTTATATTGAACCCTAAGTCAACAAAACCTAACCAACAAGCATCAACCATGTGGCTTCAGATATATTTTCAAAATGTGGGTTTGTATTATAGTTCAAGATCTCTTTGGAGCATCCTGCATACAATAGCATTTTATAACGAAACTATGGTTAAAAACCTTTGTCATAACTCACAATATCGTGACATTATAAATGTGCATTTTATAACCCTAAAGAATCATATAGGAAGGTAATAGTTACATACACAAGGGTTTACATTATGTTCTATAATCTTAGAAATGGGTAAAAACTTATGCAAAGAATTCTTCAACTTTATTTGCATAATAAACAACAATTTAGGAGAAACCACGGCATTGTAAAAGACCTTGTAAAAGGATTAATCTTTTATGTTTGTGTGCTTACAAACCTAAGATGATGTTTAGCTTGATTTTGTTAGTCTAGGTATCAAACTTAGATTAGTATATCCCCCTTATGAGATGAAGATAACATGAAGGTTAAATCAGATAGATTTTTATAGAAAATAATACTTTTATTCTTACACAAAAAGCAGTAATACTATAGTTTGAAGATATTAAATTTGTATCATTGCATCTCTAGTTCGTAAGTACTAGTAGAGTTAGTAAACTATGTTATGCACTAGGTCTTATTTCCATGCATGAATGCTAGTCAATGTACTTTATGATTATACCAAGATTTTAGGTTTTCTAACTCATTTATTGTCGAAAACAAATACTCTTGAATTACCTCAACATCATGTAATAAAACATAAAAGGTCCTCTGCTATACAATTACCTTTCACTAGAATTACATACAAGAGCTAAAATGATAATAGACTGATAAAAATTGGATGAACGAGTTATAGTTGAAATGAATGGAAGAACAGGCTGACTATGTTCAGTTTACTAGACACTTATGTTACGAGAAAACTAATTAAAACACAAATATATATACAGAACAATGATACCTCCTTTATTTAGTCAAACCTGTAAAATAAATAGATTTACTAGCATTATATTTTTATGTTAGCTGAGATAATAATCTCGATCAGGAAACTAGTGACAAAACATCTTACCTATAAATGACCTGTAAAAGAAGCATTAATTTCATGCATTAGCTAAAAAGATAAGTAAGCCTCGATCTCAACTGAAGTTCCTTCACATTTTCAAAAAACAGTAAAACAAACTTAGCACTAGTAACTAAACAGATGTTTCAATTCATGTTGTTCCAAATCATAACCTACTAAATCAAATCCTTAATAATGATTATGAAAACAAATAATTAAGTATGTGGAACTAGAATTTAAGAAAAGAATTAGTTCTAGTTTAAGCCTATTTAGGTTAGCCATTAACAGCTAAATGTTCCTCAGTAGTGACGGTTGCAAACATTTAATGTCATATGAAAAATTCTAAATTTTTACGAATTTTTGGAGTATTACATTTACTCACCTACCTGAGTTAGTTAGACTAGTCAACACTGAATTAGACACTTGAGTTTGGATTTTGAACTCTGATGAACTTTGATAATGATTTAGACAAGGTCAGCTAACCATTCAGTCAAGTAGAGACCAACCAATTCAAATTTGCTCACATGGATTTGAATTGCATGTGGCTATTTAGCCATTGTACTTCATTGTAATTAATTATCTAATTAATTTTGATTAATGAAAGCTTTCATAGTTACAAGCCATTTTTGCACTGTTTCATTCTTCAATTTCTAAGTAAAATTGTGTGATCTTTCTTGTGAGTTGTGTGTTGGTCCATAGATCTTTGTGCTCAATTTTACATGTCAAATCTAACTACACCAACATAAAAAAATATTGTTTTTTATAATCTATCAATAACTAGAGTTGGAATAGACACATGTAAATGCTTCAACTAAACTTTAGACAAGTTACAACAACATATAACAAGAATCAAGTACCCTAGCTAGTCCACTAGAAGCAATAATATAGACATGTCCCTCACCAGAGCAGGAAATGCACCAATTCCTTGAATACATGTACGCATGAACAACAAAATAAGTGGTGTTTATTCAACCTGCTCAAATAGAAAATACTTGGAAGAATTTTATTCCTGCATATGCAATACAATTATAAATGGACAAAAAAGAAAAAAAATTTGAATATAACGGTGATTCATGTATAACTGGATGGGTTAAGGCTTCCATATTTAGTTGGTCCTTTGTTAAACTCAACCCTTTTCTTAAAGCATGTAGTACATGCATCTATAACCTGTTAGTAAGTACACAGATTTTGGTTTGAAGTAGAAAAATTTAAAAAAATTCCTTCAATGCATAAGTTTCTAAAATAATACCAGAAACACAATTAGTACAGCTATGACAATGCAAGATAAAGTAAAAAAATATTTTTCATTTCTTTCAAATTAACACTCCCAAAGGTCTCTATGTTAAAGTTGAAGAATCCAAGGACAATAAATAATAACCGTAGTAATAAATTAATAAACAAGCTAAACTAACATACATAAAGGAGAAAACAACGTTGTTTAGACATTCCTTTCGGGGATGATTTTAAGGAACCATACCTATTTAAAAGTGTATAAATGTCGGGGAATCTTGCCAATTCTTAAAACACCAACTATAAAATGTTTGGCGATATGTTTCAACAAATATTTTAATTTCCAAGGATTTTATATCGTTTATATAATAAATTGGCAATTTTTGGGGTGAAAAACGTTTACCCCATCAAAATTGGGCGAAACAAGGCTTCAAAAATTGCAAAATGGAGAATCTTTTTTGGAGAAAACCCCCTAAAAATAACCCATGGGATAAATTTTGCCCCTAAAATTATCCCTGATTCCTTTATATATTCAACTATGTATTACGATCACATTTTTTCCATTAGGAGAGAATTCACTAACGAAAAAAATGGACATACCTGAGAGAGAGAGAGAGGGATAGGTAGTTGTAGGGTAGAGTTGGAAAAATACAAACTGCAAGGTATTAGTCAAAACATTCTAGAAATGAGGATAAACTTTCAATACCATTTTTGCAATAAATGACAGTCATACATCAAGCAAATATAACCTCCTTTCAAATTTGTAGAGGAATCCTTAACCCACACTGTATCACGCCCATCATACTGCAACACACTTCCATACATAGTAGCATCCTCAAGGAGGATGGAAAGGAGAACATAACAATAAAGTTAAACCATCATGACAAAAGGGTTAAGTACCACAATAGGAGATGGAGGCACTAGCATAAAGACTAACAAGGTTCAACACAAGGAGGAAGATCAACAAGAGTGGTCATAACAAAGTGGGAAGACAACCCTTTCACCCACAAGACCGAGGTGTACAATCAAGGTGGGGGAACAACCCGTTTACCCACAAGACCAAGGGTCAAAACCTTATCTTCTCTCTCAAGGTATATAATCCATATTTGTTATCTACAATAATTCTAAGTTTTATTATCATCGTATAAGGAAGGTCAAACTATGAAACACTTCAAGTGACTATAGTACAACATATATAACTTAATTTTCATTTCCTTCAACTTAACACTCCCAAAGGTCCCTGTATTAAAATTGAAGAATCCAAGGACAATCAATAACAATAGTAGTAATAAATTAACATATAAGTTAAACTAGAATACGTAAAGGAAAAAACAACGTGGTAACATATATAACATAATTTTCATTTCTTTCAACTTAACACTCCCAAATGTCCCTTTGTTAAAGTTGAAGCATCCAAGGACAATAAATAACAGCAGTACATGCAATAAAATTATAAATGTACAAAAGGAAAACAAAATTGTTATCACATACAAGTTGATTCAACACTTTGGTAAGCATTTTGGTTTTAAAAAATATCTATTCTATGTATAACACTCTGCAAGATAGAAGTGAAGAAACTATGAAACATTTCTAGTGACTGCAATACAACATATATATAAGATAATACCAATAAAGTAATCACTTTAAAACAACATATAAAATAAGGATAAGATATGGAGTTACCTAACATCATTCAACACCCTTTTATAAGAAAAGAAATAAAACTATACTACCTAGACAAGGGGTACTACTAGACAAAGAGGCCATTACTAATGAATACTCTTAACAACATGACCTAGTCAATACCCATTTGGGACAAAGAGTATACCAATTAAACCATATTCTAAGATATAAGGCTTCATGCCTTCTAGTATACCAATTGATTTAGTACATACCTTTTCATGTTCATGGCCATCTTTTGGGTCTTTCAATATTGTTGCACCACCCAGAATTACAGTTTTTCTTATGATTGACAGACATTTACATTAAAAAAAGAGTCTTCGTGAGTGAAGTGAAATGGATAAATAATATCCATACATTAAAATATCAAGTGAATAAATGGTTGGAAGGGAATGATAATTATCTTACCTCATTTGAATCAATAGTCCTTTTCTTATTTAATTTGAATGCAGCAACAAGAGGTTGAATGGAGGAGGCTATGGTCGACATATTTTCTAACAACCCCATTACAAAATCATTCATTGCAATATTATAATCCTTACTAAGACTTTGAACAGTAGATGGGCCTCTTGTTTGACTTCTCTCGACTTCAACATATGGCAAGGACCTCTCTTTTTTATAATTTTCTAAGTTTGCCATATATTGAGCCATTTCACTCAAATTGGGTTCTCTATTAATTCCTTCAATCTACAAATAATTGTCAACACACAATGTATTGGAAATATAGAAAAATAAAAAGGAAGAAGACAATGTACACTATTAAGAAAAAACACCATATACTTATACATATGTGTTGTTTGGCTCTCAACCCTCCCCGCCCGAAAAAATATCGACCCTTCAGAAGATCTCTTCCTTTCTTCCCTCTTGTATTCTTTTCCAAAAACTCTTCGGTACACATAGTTTCCTTCAAATATTCCCATTGTCTGGGAGTTAAGATGCTCTCTCTATCTTTTCCATCAAAGATTAATTTTCTACATTTATGCCTAAAATTATTTCTTAAAAGTCTCATTCTATACTTGGTAACATTTAATAGAAATCCTACCACCAACCTTATCAAAAACATTTTGCATTTGTTGGATCACTATATTAACATTTCTTGGATCTTGATGTGTAAAGTTGGATTTCGTAACATCCAAATGAAACCTTATTCTAGTGCCCAACTCTGTTGACCACTTTGAAGCATTTGGTCCGGTAGGCTGGCCATCTATTACATTGACCACATAATCCTTCTTCCCTTCTGATTTTATTTATTTTTCTTCCCTTTGTGTGCTCCTATACAAGCCTTGAATAATTCTGCATCTTTTTATTAAAGGTGATGGATCTTCATAACTAGTTTTGGATGTTGAAAAACCACTCATATTTCTGGATATACCAGTTTCATCTACTAGCACGTTCCTTTGAGGAGATGTAATTGGAAGTTTTTCTAAGGAAGAAGGCTGATATTGGTTCCTCATAATTGGACAAAATAGGTGTGGAACTACGTAGATCACCAATCTCCTCAAAAATTGTGTCACTAGTTAGATAAAGAATCTCTTCAACATGTGTGGTACTTTCTAGGTCACCAATCCCCTCAGATGAGCCTTCAAATATTTGCTTTAATTTTAAATAAATGTCTCGTAAGCCTGATTTTCCAGAATATGCAAGATTTTCAAAAAAATCTTGGACATTATCATCTGATATATGAGGAAGTTGGTCATTAGTATCATTATATTCATCTTCATGTATTGATCTACCAAGGTGTTGGATTCTACGATCCAACGGTGATTTTTCTTTGCTTGCATTATGTTTATGATGATCATTTTTTGTAGAATCCAACATTCTCCTATAAGGAAAAAAATTACCAATTAGAATAAAAAGCATATATGGCATACATCATGAAATAGATTATATACAAATTTCATGAAATATGCATCGAAGTGAAAAGGTACGAGGAGTAGCTACTTACTTATTTCCCAAACCAAGCGATGACAAATGCTTTGCATTTCTTGAGATGTGGTCTTTATGAACACGCTCGTATTCTGTCACATTTTCATCTTTGTTGGGGTCACTTTTACGTTTTAACCCATTATTCTTCATATCCTATAGGTTCAAATTTTATCTTAAAAACATCATTAGTGCATGTGCAAACAAAGACTATAAAATATCTAAATTGAAATTCTCATGACAACAACAAACACTTAGTTTTAATTTCTATTAGATAGGGGGAACCAAGTAGTGTCATGGTGATTCCATGAAGGTGGGTAACACCTTTTGGCCAAATTTGGCGATGAAAACCTGATTTTTTACTCATGTGATAGATAGAAGCCCTCGAAACGTATATATGCCATGTGAATTTCGACTTGCAGTGAAAAAACAAAATGTAGAATATAATGTTGGCTACCCAATGATATTTTTTTAAAAAATATTCCAATGTCATTTAATGTGTGAAATTTCGCATTTAATGAACTATGTGACCTAAAAAATTTGAAGAAGTTAATAAGTGGCTAGTGTCCAACCCCAATAATTAAATCTTACATTAATAATTTAAATATAGATATATATGAGCATTATCTACACAAATGCATTATGGCATGCATATTTTTTTGTTAATTTATTTCACAATATACAATTATTTATTATTTTTCGAAAGTGACCACATCTGATTTCAGCATCATTTTATACACATGTGTGTCCATCCCAGCATTGTTTTCACTGTTTTTAAAAATTGAAAAGCCAAAGATACCCTTTTGAATAGGATGCGTCGTTGTGTGGGCTGTGCATTTTTAAGAAATTTTTGGATGAGTATTTTTTAACCCTACGCATTTTTCTTTGAGCTGCTTTGAAGTTGTTGTGAGGTTTTCTAAGTGTAATTTTTAGAACTAATTAAAAAAAACCCAAAGGAATTCCAAAACGCATGCATGATACCTCAATGGATACAGGATTCAGTTATGAATCTATCGGTATAAACTCCGCCTAGTTATGTGCCATGAATGGTAGGGTTTACACCCCTAGAAGAGACAAACAAACATTGATTTTCCTGTAAGAGGGATAATTCTCTGTTTTTCAAGCCCTTGATCGAGGTACTGAGCTCGATTGAGGTAGTAACATCCCTCGATAGAGGTTTTTAAATAAGCTTAATCGAGGTTTTATTAAACCCTCTATCGAGCTACCATTGAAACACAAATTCCTAACTAATCTCTATAGTTCCTTGGCACTAAAAATATCCTTGCATCTCATTATACAAAGACAAACCCTAGACTACACAATGCATTATTCATTTAGTACTTCAAACCAACTAATGTTTTTGACCTTTCACAAGAAAAATTCTTGTACCAAAAATCCACTTCAGTTAAAAAATAGTAAGCTATAGTCTCCAACAACGAAATTTAAATTCTTACCCTCTGAATACTTATCACCAATCTCATTGATGCCCTACTAATGAAACGGAGTTACCCATGTTTTGATAACTAGCTAAACTATTTGGACTTGAGTCAGAAAGAAAAAAAATCCAACCTTCGAGTTAAGGCTAGCCATGGCGTTTTCCTCCACTTTAGAGAACTAAAAATTAAATCGCAATGCCAAAGTAGGCGAGCACCAATGAAAATGAATTTCATGAAGATTTAGAGAGTAGAACAAAACGAAACTACTGTTGATGAAGTATTGAGGAATTCATAAGATAAATGTGGAGTATATATATGATGTTCATAATGTAACAAATGTATTTGCAAGGATGGTGGATATGAATTTGGAGTTCACAATATGACCGTTATATTAGGAACCCACATTTTGAAGTTAGTTGCATGGAAGAGGTGCATTCTACACCCCACTATGGAAGAGATGTGCAACTCACAAGTGTTATTTATAAAAATAACATGTCTACTTAAATTAAATTTGGAGTCCACAATATGACCGTTAGATTTGGTTGTGAATATGGATGAAAATCCAAAACAAGCCCATATTTTGAAGCTAGTATGTATAATGTTTTTATTCCAAAGGAGTGGATTAATGTGATGAAAATGATCAAGTTAGGTTATTGTTAATTGAAATTATTATGGTATAGCAATTATTATAATTATAATTATTATATTTTAAAAATAATTGAAATTATTATGGTATATCAATTATTATAATTATTATTATTATATTTTAAAAATAATAAGTAGAGTTGAAATAATGGATTTCTATGATTTTTTATTTTAAATATATTAAATAAAAATAAAAGAATAAATTAATGAAATTTTATAATTTATTTTTTACTTATATATTATGGTGGTTTGAAAATTATATACGTAAAATATAATTATATTCTAATAAGATATTAAAGAGAAATAAGATAAAATGTTTAAAAAGAATTAGGATAGAATGTTGATGCTTTAGAGTGCCTCAACAGAGGGCCCATAAAGATGCCCTTCTATAGGTCACATATGGATGTCCCAACTACAAATCCTATAGGGATGTCTCAACGAAAAGATCACTTTTGTCATTGTCTCCCAAAGCCACCAATCACTAATCTCTCTCTAATCTCTCTCAACAATAGGTTCTTTAAAATATTATTATACACATTTTTCTTAGGAATAGTCAACCTACAAAACATGTATAAAGATTATTAATTCAATATCAAAATCTAGTGGTCTACAAGTTCTAATTTTGGGGGGTTTCCACCAAATGTCATTACCCAAATCCATTAATTAATAATATTTGTACTCTTCTTCATGGATAATGACGTGGATGTGGTGGACTATGGAGAGGAGTACATCTAATAGTGAAATCTAGGAGATCTTTAAACCATTTAAAGAGGATTTAGAGTCTATAGTGAAGGGGGTAGGGGGGTACACACTATTTGATGGTGCTTCTAGTGGGTCGAGTCCCTTGAAATTTTTTTTGGATAAAAACTTCTCTATAGTCATTCTTCTAGGTTATCTTTGTCGATCAATTCCTTCATTACCTTATGTGCAAGTGGATATGAAGAGAAGCAAGTGCATTCTCTTTATATTGATCAGGTTGGGTCAAGATGGTGGTTGGCCACAACTTGCATATTTCAAAGGAAAAGGACATTATGGTATTGGAAGTTGTTAGAATATTTATGAGTAAATTCATGTAAGAAGTTTCCCCACATCATCATATTTCAATTAGCATGCTCCCAATTCTAGGCTATATGCTAAAAAATGCACATTCACTTACAAATTGGATTTGTGTTATTCCGAAGTCATTTGTGGATGTGGCCATTGTAAAAAATAAATATTAGAGTTATATGCCTTCAATTTTATTTTTGAAACCATGGACCCTTAGTTTCGATCCATGAAAGGAAACCCAACTATTTTCAGAAAATTTGGATTCTTCTCCTTGGTGTTCCTATGATTTTATGCAATGAGGTTTCTTTAAAGAATCTCCATAATTCCATTGATACTTTTGCCCCATTTGAATATGGGTGGATTAAAAAAAATGGTCGGGTGATTCCATGAAGATGGGTAACACTTTTTGGTCAAATTTGGTGATGAAAACCTGATTTTTTACTCATGTTCTAGATAGAAGCCCTCAAAACGCATATATGCCATGTGAATTTTGACTTGCAGTAAAAAAACAAATTGTAGAATATTATGTTGGCTTCATAGTGATATTTTTTTTAAAATATTTTGATGTCATTTAATGTGTGAATTTTTGCATTTAATGAACTGTGTGACCTTAAAAATTTGAAGAAGCTAATAAGTGGCTCGTGTCCACGTAGAGTAATTTAATCTTCCATTAATAATTTTAAAAAAATAAATATATGAGCATGATCTACATAAAATGCAGTGTGATGTGCATATTTTTTTGTTAATTTTTTTCGCATTATACAAATATTTATTATTTTTCGAAAGTGACCACATTCGATTTCAGCATCGTTTTAAACACATATTTGTCCACGTAAAGGAATTTTTTCTATTTTTTCAAAAATTGAAAAACCAAAGATACCCTTTTGAAGAGGACACGTCGATATGTGATGTGTGCATTTTTAAGGACTTTTTGGCTGTGTATTTTTAACTTTGCGGATTTTTCTTTGAGCTGCTTCGAAGTTGCAGTGTGGTTTTCTAAGTATAAGTTTTAGAAGTAATTAAAAAATAAATTTCATATGAATGCCAAAATGTGTGTATGATACCTCAATGGATAGAAGATTCGTTGGTGAATTTATCGGTATCAACTCCGCTCAGTTATGTGCTAGGAGTGGCAGGGTGTACACCTTTGTAAGGCACATAAATTTTTCATTTGTTTGAATGTGGGCTAAGTCTATTTTCTTAAGCCCTCGACCGAGGTATGAACCTCGACCGAGGGTTTGTAAAGCCCTCGACCGAAAAATGCACCTCGGTCGAGGGCTGAACAAAACCTCGGTCGAGGGCTTGATAAAACCTCGGTCGAGATATTAAGACCTCAGTCGAGGGTTTAACAAGCCCTCGACTGACGTGTTTTTTTCTGTTTTTGCTGAAATGCGCTTGCCAAAAAGTGTTACCCAGGTCCGCGGATTCACCCGGTCAGGATGTACATATGAAGTAGTTAGCAAAAGTACTTTTGTTGATCAAAGATACAAAGGGATTGTACTTATATGTTTATTTAGAAATTATTGTTGTTTTAGTTTATCTGAGAAAGAGGATGTAATTACCTATGAGGATTACCCCTATTTTTGTTTCTTTGAGGACGATGATGTAATTATCTTTGTACATACACTGATATTATATTGTGTCTTCTCTATTGTAAATATCTTCGAGGGAGCTTCTCTTGCTCTAGTATTTTGTATTCTGATTTAAATTCTCTAATATTTAAGTTCACAAATATCTCAGATATAAAGGCCAAGAAATATCATGTATTATTGCTCAATAATGAATAAACATTGTCATTTCCCCACTACCTTGTTGTAAACTCTTGTAATCTTGATGGATTCGAATGGATGTATAAAATATTGATTATTATGAATGAAAGAAATTTAGTTAAAGTATATTAAGGGTTTGATGTTCAGTAACTGATAGTTTGTGTCTATTGGGTCGAATTTCATAGCAATTAGAGCAAACTATACCTCATTTCCCCAATGGTCCAAAAATAGTTTTTTATATCTGATTGAAAGAAGTGATAAAAGCCATGGGAGGTCGATTCGTTATGCATATGAGTATATTATAATGTATTTTACACATCCCATGCTTAAATTTCATAATTAAAGTGGTTTTCTTCACATTTTAGAAGCCATTTCTACTGCTTACCCTGGGGGGATTTGAGCCCAAAATTGCCAGTAAAAACATCTATCTTGTTCAGAATTTAGTATAGACTTTCACAAGTGATTGGAGGAACATAATAAATCCCTAAACATAATAATTAAGTTATTATATCATTCATACACCTTATTTGAATATTTTGGAGCAATTGGGCTGATTTGGAGACCAAGACACTAAAACTAGTCAAGAGCCAAAATTGTGAAAAAATTGGAAAATAGGGCATTTTGGTAAAATTTTAAAAAAGGGGAATGACAAGTGGTATCAAAGCATTGTATTAGAACCTTATGGTGTTAACAAGGATTCAAATAAATAAACCACCACCCTTAGAATCTGAATTGGAAGGTCCTCGGCTTGTAGAAGAGGAACTAGAAGAAAAAAAGGTACCTTTGACTAAAGCTATGGCTCACGAGGGAGAAGAATACACTAAGGAGAAAATGGAGTATCTCAAACTTATAAAACCCCTGCTTGAATAAATATACAAGGACATGATCCAACATATGGTAGACATGACCCAAAAGATAGCAAAAGGATTTGAATTGATGGCCATTTAAATGGGAAGCAAAGGGATAATAGGAGATAGTGGTACTTCAGAATCAATAGAAAATAAGACAATGGGTGAGCACATTTTCTCATGAACATGACCTCATAATAGACCCCATGAATTTCAGATCACACCAAGGCCTAATGCACCTAAATTTATTATTCCCAAAGAAGAGACTAACATTCAATTTTAAATTGATACAATAAAAAAAGAATGGTCTAAATTAGATGAAGAGTGTAGGAGAAGTATAATATAATATCCCCATTCAAATAATTGCATAGCAGGAAAATTCCATCAATCCTACTAGTTCCCTAGGTTGGGTGGAAACATTGGGAATTTAATAAGGGAGCTAACAAATGGTGTTTAGAAATTATAAGGAATAATATTTATTTAATGGAATTATTTAAATGAATGCAAGTGAAAAATGAAATGGCTATGGAGAATGGAGACACATGGAGACTATGGGGCCCACTCAAGCTAGAATTCCTATGTTTAATGACATCCTCCTCTTGCAATCTCAAATCTATGGGAATCCTAATATTTTTGGATGGATTATAAGGTTAATATACTTGTACATGTACTTCATAGGTCGAATTTGGGATGAATTGTAACTTACATGGGAAGATCAAGAGCCAAATGGGAGTTTCATGGACACTTGGCTAGATTTCCCTTACATTTATGACATCTATGACACCAATGATGGATATTATATGATAGTTATGACACAGATCAGATGTTAAGGATGACCTATGAAATATCTGATATTTCATGCCTGAATATAGCATCTTATAGGGTGCTCATGGGAGTTGGAGAAGGCCAAGAGGATCCTACTCGAATTTGGGAGACGAGGGAAGGTGACGAGAGAGGCCACATGGAATAGCATGAAAAACCACACCAATTCGACTTGGATTTGGTTTATGGATGTATTTGGAACCTTAAAAGACCAATAATACTTATAAAATTCAGGAATCATCCATGAGAATTCCATTTTTATCATTTATGGAAATTCTTATTGTGAAGAGAGAGAGTTAGTGGATGACTAGTTCATGCCTTAGCCAATTTCGAGGGTAAAATATTCCCATCCTATTAGGTGTTTGGAGAGGCTCAGGTGTTTCAAGGAGATTCAATGGAGTCATAAGTTATAGGTGCAATCAACAGAAGGTTGTGTACATATCTAGTTTATCTTGTGCTTCCTTTCATCTCAAGTTTTCTCACCATATTTTAGCTCTATGGAGTGAGGTACACTTGGTGATCTATTCATCTCTTTGAGGGATATTCTCTTTCTCTAGTATTTTTTATTATGATGTAAATTATCTTCTATTTAATTTCGTAAAGCACTTAGTTAGAAACACCAATAAATATCATGTATTATTGCTCAATAATGAAGAAAGAGTGCCATTTCCCCACTACCTTGTTGTAAACTCTTGTAATCTTGATGGATTCAAATGGATGTATAAAATATTGATGATTTATGGATGAATTGACAGTAATTAAAGTATATTATGGTTTTCATTTTTAGTAAATTATAATTTGTGGCCGTTGGGTTGAATTTCATAGCAATTGGAGCAATTTACACCTCATTTCCCCATGGGTCCAAAGCTAGTTTTTTTATATCTGATTTAAAGAAGTGATAACAGCCATGGAAGGTCAATTTATTATGCATACGAGTCTTTTATAATGTATTATACACATCCCATGCTTCAATTTAATAATTATAGTGGATTTATTCACATTTGGGAAGCCATTTCTACCACTTACCCCAGGGGGGATTTGAGCCCAAAATTGCCAGTAAAATTATCTATCTTGTTTACAATTTAGTACAGATTTTCAGAAGTGATTGGAGGTCCATAATAAATCCCTATATCCCTGAACATAAAAATTAAGTTATTATATCATTCATACACCTTCTCTGAATATTTGGGAGCAATTGGGCTGATTTGGAGACGAAGACACTAAAACTAGTAAAGAGCCAAAACAATGAAAAAATTGGAAAATTGGGCATTTTGGTAAAAATTTAAAAAAGGGATGTTACATATAACATTTGAACAATACTTCACCATGGAAAACAAACTCAAAAATTAGTAGGACAATAAGTCTCTACACCAAAACAAAGAATTGAATTGTGCCACAGGTAAAGTGCCACTTCCTACTTTTAATGGTTCATCTCAAAGTTCTGCTAACACTTGGGTGTAAAAATTGGATGTGTATTTTTAGCTGAATCTAATGGTGGAAGAAGATGCTTTAAAAATAGATATTTCGCACTTGGATGGACATTCCAATGAATGGTGGTTCCATGGCATGAAAACCTTGGGTCATGATCAGGCTAAAACATATGGGGAATTTGTTTACAAGGTATTGGAAAGGTTTGAGAAAAAAGATCCAGAATTGTCTTTCAAAGAACTAGCACAGTTGAAGCAGTAGGGACTCCTATTGAGTATATGTTGGAATTCCAAAGATTATCAATTAAGTTGGATAATGTATATATGGGAAGGTTAGTATTGCTATTCACTAAAGGTTTGGAAGACCCCTTAAAATTTTTGGTCAAAGCCCACAATCCTACTAACTTAAATGATGCAATGAGCTTGACTAGAGATCTTCAAAATGTGCTTCCTAGAACAATATTTCCTCCCAATCCTAACTTCATATTTGAAAGAAAGCGCTGGAAAAAGGATGCACCTGATAAGAAATTTTAGCAAAGAGATATATTTGGAAATAATAAGAATGAAGGACAAAACAGGGATGAGCTTCGAAGGAAAAATTTGTGCTTCACATGCTTCCAACCATGGACACCAGGGCATAAAAGTGCTAAAGGAAAAGCTCAATACATCGAAGTATTTTCTGATAATGATGATTATGAAGGGGGTATGGATGAATAAGGGAACATTTAATATCAAGAGGAGGCATGTGAGATAGCAGCTGAAGAAGAAAAACAAGAAGAAAATCAGCCTTCATTGGACAAAGCAAGAATGACAGTACTTTTAGTAGTGCCTCACTGTCACGCTATTTGATGCAAGGGTGTGGTATTGGGACAAAGAGATTTAGTTTTGGTAGATGTAGGAGCTACAAATAATTTCATTGATGAATATATGGTGGAGAAAATAAATATACCAAGTGAACCATTCGATGGCTTCACAATTGTCATTCCAGGTCACAACACAATGCAATGCAACACATGGGCTCCAAAGTTGCAAGTCACCATAGGTAATTATACTTTTGTTGATAGTTTTTATGTGGTTTATGTTGCTGATACTAATGTAGTATTGGGATTGAAATGGTTGTATTCTATAGGAGAGAATTCAGTAAATTATCAAATTCCTGAAATGAAATTTCAATATTCAATAGGTGTACTAAGGGTTGTGAGAGGGCATCACACTTACCCAAAACAAGTAGTAAATTGCAATAGTATGAGATCTATAATGAGACATCATGATATAAAATGGGATTATGAATGTTATATTACCTCTCCAAAGCCAAAAATCATAGTTGTTAAACACCCAAAGGAGATAGAGAGACTTTTGCACAAATATGAAAAAGTTTACAGAGATCTTCCACATGGTAGACCACCTGATAGGGGGGTTGAGCATCACATTGTTTTGGAGGATTACACTTCACCCATTAAGATACCACCTTATATACATCCCAAGAAGTTCATATATGATATTGAGAAGGCCATCCTGGAACTCTTAGAGTTGGAACTTATTAGAGCAAGCTCTAGCCCTTATGCTTCTTCAATAGTGTTGGTAAAGAAAAAATATGGAACTTTGAGGATGTGTCTAGACTTTAAATATTTGAACAAGAAGAACATAAATAATATATATCCTATTCCTAGTATTGATGAGCTCATGGATGAGCTATTTTTAGCTCATTACTTCTCCAAAATTGACCTTTTTTTTCAAAGAAATTTTCAGATTGCATGGGCTCCCCAAGAGCATTGTGAGTGATAGAGATGGTAGATTCATGAGTGCTATTTGGAAATAAATTTCATATTGGTGGACACTTAGTTGACTCCAAGTATAATATACCATCCCCAAATGGATGGAAAAATAGAGAGGGGGAATAAATGGTTTGAAGGGTACATCTGAAACTATGTGGGAGAACAACAAAAAGCCTGGACAAAATGGCTACACTTGGGGGAGTTTTGCTACAACACCACCTTTTGCATGTCAATAGGGATGTCTCTTTTAATAGAATTATATCATTATGATGCACTTACATTTTAAGATATGATATTTGGTGATAGTAGAGATCCAAAAGCTAAATATTTGGTGGAAGAAAGCCAAGAAATATTAAATCTTTTAAAAGGCAATTTGCAAGTTGCCCAAAATCAGCAAAAACAATATGCAGATAAACATAGAGAGGAAAGGACCTTTCATGTTGATGAGTTAGTGTATTTGAGGTTTCCAACATACAAAAAAAGCATCTCTCAAAAGGAATGGAGTAGAATATCTAAAGGCAAGATACTATGGGCTCTACAAGGTAATCCAGAAGATTGGAAAAGTAGCATATGAGTTGGAACTTCCAGAAGGGAGTAAAATTCCTAATGTATTTCATGTTTCTTATCTCAATATATCTATTTGTCAGAAAATTTTCATTTCAGATACACTCCCTCCTTTGGATGATGAAGGACAACTCACACTTAATCCATAAAAGGTTTTGAATACAAGGGAGAGAAGATTGAGGAGTAGAACAATCAAAGAATACTTGGTGCAATGGAAGGATCTACCAAGTGAAGATTCCACAAGGGAAGAGGAGAATATTTTGAAAAATCCAAATATGAAATTTCTTGAGGACAAGAACTATTGTGTGGGGAGGACTGTAATTTCCCCATTCTAATAAATGCATAATAGGAAAATTCCATCAATCCTACTAGTTCCCTAGGTTGGGTGGAAACATTGGGAAGTTAATAATGGAGATAATAAATGGTGTTTAGACATTAGAAGGAATAAATATTTATTTAATTGAGTTATTTAAATGAATGCAAGTGAAAAAATAAATGGCTATGGAGAATGGAGACACATCGAGACTATGGGGCCCACTCAAGCTAGAATTCCTATGTTAAATGGCATCCTCCTCTTGCAATTTCGACTATATGGGAAGACTAATGTTTTTGGATGGATTAAAAGGTTAATATACTTGTAAATATAATTCATAGGTTGAATTTGGGATGAATTGTAACTTACATGGGGAGAGGAAGATCCAAATGGGAGTTTCATGGACACCTGGTTAGATTCCCCTTACATTTATGACATCTATGATGCCAATAATAGAGATTATATGAAAGTTATGAAACAAGTCATATCTTAAGGATAAAATATGACATATCTGACATTTAAGGCCTGAATATATCATATTATAGGGTGCTCATGGTAGTTGGAGAAGTCCAAGAGTCTCCTACTCGAATTTGGGAGAAGAGGGAAGGTGAAGAGAGAGGCCACATGGCCTAGCATGAGCAGCCACACCAATTCAACTTGTATTTGGTTTATGTATGGATTTGGAACCTTAAAATAACAATAATTTTTTATAAAATTCAGGTATCATCCATGAGAAATCCGTTTTTATCATTTGTGAAAATTGTTATTATGAAGAGAGAGAGCTAGTGGATGACTAGTTCATGCCTTAGCCAATTTCGAGGGTGAAATATTACCATCCTAGTTGGTGTTTGGAGAGTTAACTTAGGTATTTCAAGGAGCATAAATGAATTCATAATTTACAGGTTCAAGCTACATCAGCTCATGGAAATATCAATTTCAGCTTGTTCTCCTTTCATCTCAAGTTTTCTCTCCATATTTCAGCTCTATGGAGTGTGGTGCACTTGGTGAGCTATTCATCTCTTTGAGGGAGATTATATTGCTCCAGTATTTTGTATTATGATTTAAATTATATTATATTTAATTTCATAAATCTCTCACTTTTAAAGGCAAATAAATCTCATGTATTATTGCTCAATAATGAAGAAACAGTGCCATTTCCCCACTACCTTGTTGTAAATACTTGTAATCTTGATGGATTCGAATGGATGTATAAAATATTAATGATTTATGAATGAATGGAATGTAATTAAAGTATATTAGTGGTTTATTTTTCATTAACGTATAATTTGTGGCCATTGGGTCGAATTTTATAGCAATTGGAGCAAACTACACCTCATTTCCCCAAGGGTCCAAAACTAGTTTTTTATATCTGATTGAAAGAAGGGATAACAGCCACGGGAGGTTTATTGGTTATGAATATGAGTCTCTGATAATGTATTATACATATCTCCTAATTCAATTTAATAATTTGAATTTATTTCTGCACGTTTTGGAAGCCATTTCTACCACTTTCCCCGAGGGGATTTGAGCCCAAAATTGCTAGTAAAATCATCTATCTTGTTCAGAATTTAGTACAGAATTTCAAAAGTGATTGGAGGGCCATAATACATCCATGAAAATAATAATCAATTTATTATATCATTCATACACCTTCTCTGAATATTTGGGAGAAATTGGGCTGATTTGGAGACCAAGACACTAAAACTAGTCAAGAGCCAAAATTGTGAAAAAATTGGAAAATTGGGCATTTTGGTAAAAAATTAAAAAAGGGACATTAAAATTGGTATCAAAGAATTGTATTGGCACATGATAATGTTAACAAGGATTTAAATCAATATACCACCACCCTTAAAATATGAATTGGAAGGTGCTCGACTTGTAGAAGAAGAACTATAAGAAAAAATGTACCTTTGACTAAAGCTATGGCTCACGAGGAAGAAGAATACACTAAGGAGAAAATGGACTATCTCAAACTTATAAAACTCCTGTTTGAAGAAATATCCAATTAAATGACCCAATATATGGTATACATGACCCAACATATAGCAAAAGGATTCGAATTAATGGCCAGTCAAATGGGAAGCAAAGGGATTATAGGAGATAGTGGTAGTTCACAATCAACAGAAAAGGAGACAATGGGTGAGGAGATTTTCTCATGAACGGGAACTCATAATATACCCCATTAATTTCAGAGCATTCCAAGTCATAATTCACCTAAATTTCTTATTCCCAGATAAGATACTGACATTCAATTTGAAATTGATACAATAACAAAAGAATGGGCTAAATTGGATGAAGAATGTAGGAGAAGTATAACATTTGAGCAGTGCTTCACCATGGAAAACAAAATAAAAAAGAAGGAGGACAATAAATCTCTAGACCAAAAAAAATAATTGAATTGTGCCATAGTTAAAGTGCCACTTCCTACTTTTTATGGTTCATCTCAAAGTTCTGCTAACACTTGGGTGCAAAAATTGGATGTGTATTTTCAGCTGAATTCAATGGTGGAAGAAGATGGTTCAAAAATGGGTATTTCACACTTGGATGGAGATGGAAATGAATAGTGGTTCCATGGCCTTAATACATTGGGTCATGACCAGTTTAAAACACATGGGTAATTTGTTGACAAGGTATTAGAAAGGTTTGAGAAAAAAGATCCATAATTGTCTTTCAAAGAACTAGCACAATTGAAGTAGGTAGAGACTCCTATTGAATATATGTTGGAATTCCAAAGATTATCAGTTAAGGTGGATAATTTATCTATGGGAAGGTTAGTATTGTTGTTCGTTTAAGTTTTGGAAGATCCCTTAAAAGGTTTGGTCAAATCCCACAAGACTACTAACTTAAATGATGTAATGAGCTTGACTAGAGATCTTCAAAATGTGCTTCCTAGAACAAGATTTCCTCCCAATCCTAACTTCATATTTGAAAGAAAGCCTTGGAAAAATGATGCACCTGATAAGAATTTTTGGAAAAGAGATACATATGAAAAGAATAATAAATAAGGACAAAACAGGGATGAGCTTTGAAGGAAAAAATTGTGCTTCACATGCTTCCAACCATGGACACCGAGGAATAAATGTGCTAAAGGAAAAGCTCAATACATAGAAGTATTTTCTAATAATGATGAGTATGAAGGGGGTACGGATGAAGAAGGGAACATTTCAGATCAATAGGAGGCATATGAAACAGAAGCTAAAGAATAAAAACAAGAAGAAAATCATCCTTCACCGGACAAAGCAAGAATGGTAGTACTTTCAGCAGTGCCTCGCTATCTATCACACTATTCCATGCAAGGGTGTGGTATTGGGACAAAGAGATTAAGTTTTGGTAGACGAAGGATATACACATAATTTCATTGATGCAGAGATGGTGGATAAAATAAATATACCAAGTGAACCATTCGATGGCTTCACAATTGTCATTCCAAATCACAACACAATGCAATGCAAACATGGGTTCCAAAGCTGTAAGTCACCCTAGGTAACTATACTTTTGTTGATAGTTTTTATGTGTATATTTTTTCTGATACTAATGTAGTCTTTGGAGTGAAATTACTGTATTCTATAGGAGATCATTCAATAAATTATCAAATTCCTGAAATGAAATTTCAAGATTCAACAGGTGTACTAAGGGTTGTGAGAGGGCAACACACTTACCCAAAACAGGTAGTAAATTGCAATAGTATGAGATCTATATTTAGGAATGGTTATATAGAATGGGATTCTGAATTTTATATCACCTATCCCATGCCAAAAATCATGGTTTTTAAACACCCAAAGGAGATAGAGACACTTTTGCACAAATATGAAAAAGTTTTCAGAGATCTTCCACATGGTAGACCACCTGATAGGGGGGTTGAGCATAACATTGTTTTGGAGGATGGGACTTCAACCATTCAGATACCACATTATACACATCCAAATAAGTTTATATATGAGATTGAGAACTCCATTCAATAACTCTTAGATTTGGGACTCATTATACCAAGCTCTAGCCCTTATGCTTCTGCAGTAGTGTTGGTAAAGAAAAAAGATGGAACTTTGAGGATGTGTATAGAATTTAGAGCTTTGAAAAAGAATGACATAAAGAATAGATATCATATTCCTAGGATTTATGAGCTCATATATAAGATATTTTGAGCTAGATACTTTTCCAAAATTGACCTTTTTTTCAAAGAAATCTTCAGATTGCATAGGCTCCCCAAGAGCATTGTGAGTGATAGAGATGGTAGATTCATGAGTGATTTTTGTCGAGAAATTTTCATATTGGTGGGCACTCATTTGTCTCCAAGTACAAGCTACCATCCAAAAGTTGATGGAAAAATAGAGAGGTTGAATAAATGGATGGAAGGGTACATCCAAAACTATGTGGGAGAACAACAAAAAGTTTGGACCGAATGGCTACACTTGGGTGAGTTTTGCTAAAACACCACCTTTTTCATGTCAATAGGGATGTTTAATTTTAGAGAATTATATGGTTATGATGCACTTACATTTTCTGATATGATATTTGGTGATAGTATAGCTCCAAAAACTAAATATTGGGTGGAAGAAAGACAAGAAATTTTAAATCTTTTAAAAGACAATTTGCAAGTTGCTCAAAATCAGCAAAAACAATATGCAGATAAACATAGAGAGGAAAGGATCTTTCATTTTGATGATTTAGTGTATTTGAGGTTGCATACATACAAACACACATCTCTCAAAATTAATGGAGTAGAAAAGCTGAAGCCAAGATACTATGGGCCCTATAAGGTAATCCGGAAGATTGGAGAAGTAGCATATGAGTTGGAACTTTTGAAAGGGAGGAAAATTCATAATGTATTTCATGTTTCTTGTCTCAAGAAAGATATTGGTTAGAAATCCCGCACGGGTGTGGCTCATTGGCGGTTCCATTTTAATGAATTTGTTTGTAAATTGAAGGTCATGAGATCAATCCCACCTGGGTTTAACCGTGTCCCATGTCTTGTGGAGGGTGTGGAGCACCTAGGTTTATAGTGGTAGCGGGAATGGATCCCTGGACCCCGTGTCACGCAAGTACTATTCCGACCCTAGTTGCCGATTCCCCTCGTAAAAAAAAAAAGATATTGGTCATAAAATTGTCATTTCATATAAACTCCCTCATTTGGATGATGAAGGAAAACTCACACTTATTCCGAAAAAGGTTTTGAAGACAAGGGAGAGAAGATAGAGGAGCAGAACAATCAAAAAAATCTTGGTGCGATGGAAGGATCTACCAATTGAAGATTCCACATGGGAAGAGGAGAATATTTTGCAGCATAAAAATATGAAATTGATTTTCAACAAGAAATATTGGGTGGGGAGGATTGTAATGTCCCCATTCAAATAATTGCATAGCAGGAAAATTCCATCAATCCTACTAGTTCCCTAGGTTGGGTGGAAACATTGGGAAGTTAATAAGGGAGATAATAAATGGTTTTTAGACATTAGAAGGAATAAATATTTATTTAATGGAGTTAATTAAATGAATGCAACTGAAAAATGAAATGGCTATGGAGAATGGAGACACATGGAAACTATGGGGCCCACTCAAGCTAGAATTCCTATGTTAAATGGCATCCTCCTCTTGCAATCTTGAATCTATGGGAAGCCTAATGTTTTTGGATGGATTATAAGTTTAATATATTTGTCCATATACTTCATAGGTCAAATTTGGGATTAATTGTAACTTACATGGGGAGAGGAATATTCAAATGGAGTTTCATGGACACTTGGCTAGATTCCTCTTACATTTATACATCTATGACACCAATGATGGAGATTCTATGACAGTTATGACACAAGTAATATCTGAAGTCTGAAGTATGAAATATATGGCATTTAAATCCTGAATATAGAATATTAGTGGGCACTCATGCGAGTTGGAGAAGGCCAATATGCTCCTATGCGAATTTCGGAGAAGAGGGAAGGTGGAGAGAGAGGCCACATGGCATAGCATGAGCAGCCACACCAATTCGAATTGAATTTCATTTATTGATGTATTTGGAACCTTATAAGACCAATAATTTTTATAAAATTCATGGATCAGCCATGAGAAGTCCCTTTTGATCAATTATGAAAATTTTTATTTTTGAAGAGAGAGAGCTAGTGGATGACTAGCTCATGCCTTAGCCAATTTCGAGGGTGAAAGATTCCCATCCTAGTTGGTGTCTGGAGAGGCCACTTAGGTTTTTAAAGGATATTAAATGGATTCATAATTTATGGTTTTAATATACAACATCTTGTAGACATATCAATTTTAGCTTGTTCTTCCTTTCATCTCAAGTTTTCTCACCATATTTCAGCTTTTTGGAGTGAGGCGCACCTGGTGAGCTATTCATCTCTTTGAGGGAGATTCTATTGCTCCATTATTTTGTATTCTGATGTAAATTATATTATTTTTAATTTCATAAATATCTCAGGTCAAAATGCCAAGAAATAACATGTATTATTTCTCAATAATGAAGAAACAGTGCCATTTCCCCACTACCTTGTTGTAAACTCTTGTAATCTAGATGGATTTGAATGGATGTATAAAATATTGATGATTTATGAATTATTGGAATGTAATTAAAGTATATTATGGGTTTCATGTTCATAAACTGATAATTTGTGGTCATTGGGTCGAATTTCATAGCAATTGGAGCAAACTACACCTTATTTCCCCAAGGGTCCAAAACTATTTTTTTATATATGATTGAAAGAAGTGATAAAAATCCATGGGAGGTAGATTGGTTATGCATATGAGTCTATGATAATGTATTATACACATACCTTGATTCAATTTAAGAATTATAGTGTGTTTACACACATTTTGGAAGCCATTTCTACCACTTACCCCGGGGGGGATTTGAGCCCAAAATTGCCACTAAAAGCATCTATCTTGTTACGAATTTAGTACAGACTTGTAGAAGTGATTGGAGGGAAATAATTATACATCACCGAACATTATAATTAATTTATTATATAATTCATACAACTTCTCTGAATATTTGAGAGCAATTGGGCTGATTTGGAGACCAAGACACTAAAACTAGTCAAGAGCCAAAATTGTGAAAAAAATAGAAAATTGGGCATTTTGGTAAAAAATTAAAAAAGGGACATTACAGTATTCAGTATTGACCTTGACATATCATTTTTTATTTGTCATATTTTTCATATTTATGTGCCAATGTTCTTTTTTTAATGTTGTTATTGGTTTTAATGTTTAAAATTTTGAAAAAAAATGAAATTATTTTGTATTTTTAAATCCTTTCTAGGGTTTTCCATTTATTTTCATCAATGTTGCTGAGTTGTATTCTAGATCATCGCTGGTTTTTTTCCAATGCAATTTTTTTAAATAATGCTTCAAACATAACTTTCAAACAATATGAAAATGTGTTCAATGCAAAGTCCATTTAATTTTCCTATTGTGACAAACAAAAAACAATAACTCATACATTTGAATTTGCTACGATGCTAGTCTAGGACCGAAAAAGACAACGAGACTTGGTGCAGTATTAGGCACAATTTTATCTTAACAATTATGTTATTATTTCTACTCGTTATTCACCTCCAATATAACATATAGACACTATCCAAGATGTCATAGAGTTGTAAATTACGTGTGATGCTAGTGTTTCTATTAATGCTAAGCAATTTGTAGACATGATGATGGGATTTAACCAAATTAAGAAAAATATTGAACAACATAGAGATGGTAGATATGATAAAAATAAATTAAAACACTAAAAAATGGCAATTTATTGATTTTGTATTTACCAATAGATCGGCAATGTTTAGGAAATATGACCCCTAGTAAATTGTATGAAAATTAGACTACAATAATTATCTTTTAAATTTGCCAGATTTAGATATCTCTTCTATTTTCAACGTGATCTGTAACCCTGGGAATTTCTTGTACTTACACCTTTTATATCTTCTTTGGGATATAGGGTTTTTAGATTTTAGCTAAACTATTAGTTCTTTGACTTTTCTTCTTTGAGTATTAATATAGGAGCTGCACTTGCATCCCCATATTGTAACATTTCATGTGTCATTCTTATTCACACTGACCTAATTTTGTGATCATTTGTTGGGAATTAACAAAATTAGCCTATGTATCTGATATTTTATCTATATACATAGGATGAGAGCATGTGTTAAGATGACAATGTAGAAATACAATAACAATCTAGTTTATGCCAAGGATTTGCTCAAAATACCATTGAAAGAAGTTGAATGAGTTATGGAAATCAAAATGATAGGTTTTAAGATCATGGAAAGGATTCGAGAAATGGTACATGCTTCATAGGAAAATAGTTAATCTTGACAATGTCTGTAGCTCGACAAGTGATCAAGGCTTAACTAAAAAGACTTGCATTTGAGTTGTTAAAATAATTTCATGAGAAGAATATGCTTTGCATTGAAGATTGAACCAGGCATTCAAATGCTTCCAAATAGGGAGAACACGATGCACAAAATCATAACCTTGTTGGTACTGGGTTTACACAAGATAGATGTACTTTTTAGATGCTTTTAGAAATACAATCTTGGGCAAGTGGATATGATTAAAGGTCTGTTTTTGGAAAAAACATAATAATATTAATCAATTGTAATCATAAGGCTACATTTTATGGAGAGATATTTCCATGGGACTAATACCTACTCAAGGAGTAGATACGTAATTTTAATTATGACAGATAGATAATGAATGTAGGAAAATATGTAATGCAATTGTGACTAGTTGTATAGAGGTTTGAATGAATTTAGCTCCACATTTTTTGGTATGGAGGGAATGGTTGAGCTAATTGTTTTTTAGTTGGTTTATATGTTGTATTATTTTTCTAGTTTCCCTGATGCCTACATGACGCAACATATGGCTATGGATATGGGTATGTCAAACATTTTCATGATCATGACAATTTGCCACACTTGTAAGAGGATTTCATGAACATTTTTAGTGTTTTATAGGAAAGTGGTAAATCATTCATCATCATTTGTCATTTGATGTCATTCTTGGCAATATTAGCTAGTATCACTAAATTTTATAACGGTAGGGTATCCTTCAGTACTATTCAATTGCCAATCATTTCTAATTTTAATGGTGTATGGTTAGATGTAGTTAATAGTGGTAATGATGACAATAATAATAAGATCAAAGGGGCGATTACAAAGACATATGGAAAGGTCACATTATATCATATCATAAGAGAAGGGAAGGGAAGAGAAATCATGTGAATGAGAGGCGAACCTTCTATATTTGTTTCCATAGACAACCTGGTACATGCCATATGAGATGATGTTGAAAGATGATAAGAAGCGACAAGTTCCCTTGGGCTCTTGTTGGGAGTTCTTTTATTGTATTGAACAAGAGAAAATCCTCTAGGAGGAGGGCCATCCTGCAACGCCAACATCTCCTTCACGCTAGTGTTGCCTTCCTCTCACTTTATTAATGCCTCCATCATTTTTCCTCTTACCTCCTTACATGCATGCTTTCCTTCTTTGTTCCTTCCCTCTCTTCTATAATCCTTTGTAGATCGATGCAAAATCCCTTATTCCTCCCAATTATCTTCTATTGTTTTCTCATCGGATGCAAATGTTTGTCAAAATGAATGTATGGACGAAAAGTTAAAAATTAAAATTAAAAATATCTTTTGAGTGCATACAAGCTTAAACGCTCCTCGTGTCACCCACAAAGATAAAATGGAGATCAAGAATGTGTCATATTCAAATGCCTCAAAAGAGAAGTAAGAGGAAACACTATTGTGGTCTTTATAGCTAATGTGGGGTTGAGTAAGAAGGAAGAGACTAATGTGGTTATGAGTAATATGAGTAAGAAGGAAAAGACTAATGTGGTTATAAGTAATATGAGTAAGAAGGAAGAGACTAATGTGGTTATGAGTAAGCAGGAAGAGATGAATACATATCATAAACATAAAGGGTCTTTATGTTAAGTTTACCCTTGTCCAATATATTTTCAAAATTGTATTAATATTTTTTCTATGATTTCCATATTTTTGGAAGAACGCAATATTATTATCTTCATCATTTATCTAAATAACTTTACTTTTTTAGTTCTAGGAAATATCTTCCTTATCGAAAAGGTACTCCTTTCTACTCTCCTACTCCTTCAAAGCACGTACTTCATCGTCAAAGAATATTCTAACATCATTAAGTTCTAATAAATAATTTATTGTTTCGTCTACCTCTTTTAAATATGTGTATAAATAACCAAGGTTTTAGTGCATCCTTCCATACTAGATTTATTATTTTAATGTTACCTGCAAATCGATTCACAACAAAGTCCTGACTTGGTTATAAACATGCATCTAATTCCTTTAAAATCATTCTCCATTAATTGGGCATGATTAAATTTAAAAGGGACAGAGGTCTTCCATTCTTCTACATCTAGGCTTAATAAGAATGGGAGATGGCCAAATGCACTAGTTGGACCCACCCATGATTTGATTTTAATATTAAAAAAAAGGATTTTTCCAAAAGAATCCTCCCAAAGTCTTTTTAAAATTCCTTCGTCATTCCTTCTAGCATTTCTTTGGGTAGACACAGTATTGATTATTTATGTGCTAAGTGAAGAGTCTCAAATAAAAGGGGAAATAGTATCCTGGTGGATATTTCATAGCTATCCTCCCCTATAATTCACAAAGGTCAAGGGATAAGTTTAATTCTTCCCCTAAAATCACTTTAGTCCCATTAAGAACACCAAAAATTATCAAATTATCTCAAAAATGTTGCCATCTCCATGGGGCCCACAAAGATTAATCAACCTCAATACTTTCCCTAGATAATAATGATAGATTCAAAAAAGTACTTGAGTTTAAAACTAAAGTAAAAGGGTCATTTAACTTACCATTACACCCAATTATTGAACCTCAAAACAGCCCTATCGCATCTATATAACAAAAATTATAGTCCTTCAAAACAAACGAAAAGAAATCAATAACTTTCTAGCTAACGCACAATGTTTCTTATAGCATAGCTAAATTGGCTAACTTCCTGTGGGCATCTCTAATCCCTTTGATGTTCATGGATAGAAAGATCATATGTAATCTTTATTTTGTGACTTCATGCTCTAATGGACCCATATAGAGAGAGTTGCTTTCCTTCTATGGTTCCTTCTTTGCATGTGACTTAGCCAAGGAAATATGTGATTTCCTACCAACATTGAAGGGATACCCTTTATCCAAAGATAATCCCCCTTCTACCTATATGAAATATTTTATCTCCCCTACTACTCTACATTCTAAATTTTATTGTTTTGGAACCTGGTTTTAATTTTTATTATTATTAGTTCCAAGGGAAAGAGAAAAACGTTAGCAATGTCATGGAGAATGATGATGACAATGATAATGGCAATGAGTACAACATGAATTATGATGACATTGTCTCTACGACAATAGAGACAATGATGATGATTATGGCTTAGATAACGATGATAAAAACACTCTCGGTGAAAGTTACAACAATGATGACCATGACAATAATGGTGATGATGATGGAAAAGACAATGACATGAATGACAACGATGATGATGACGATGATGATAAACATGAAAATGATGATGATGATGATGACAATGACAACTATGATGACGATGAGGATGAAAATGATGAAGAACATGACAATGATGATAATGGGAATGACGATGATTATGACAATGATGACAATTGTGATGACAATGCTGATAATTGTAACATCCCCAACCCAATAATGTGGATAAGTTAATTTTTTTGCTTCAAGAACACTTGTTATATTTTCAACACTGGGCATGGACGTTTCTCACTCTTCCAATTTCATTCTTAGGCTTACAAACCTTATACATTACTGTAACAGTCTTTCCTCTCTTGACAGATCCCTTCTATGATAAAAAAGAACATTTCCACACTAAACCTGTCTTTCTACAGTACACGTTCTGTACTCTGCTTTCTTCCCTTCTGACCTTGGAAGTTGGAAATTATAAACATAATGTGTGACAGGAACATATAAATTTTATTCCTCCTTCTGACTTCCACACTACTGCCTTCCACACCTCGAAACTCGAAAATTGTATCCCAGATGTGCGAAGGAACATCTAATGACTCTTCTGCCTTCCACCTTTTGCACTTTTGATTTTTGCCTTCCGTAACTTGGAACTCATAAATTAGAACACAGATGTGCAAAGGAACATCTAACGGCTCTTTCACCTTGTGCACTTCTTCTTTCCTCCTTCCACACTTCCGCTTTTCGCCTTTTGCACTTCAAAACTCAAAAATCAGAAACATGACTCTCAACAGGATCCTTCAACCACCATTCTGCCTTCCCCTTTCCTCCCTTCTACTTTCCTCCTTCCGCACCTCAGAAATAAAAAACTTAATGTGCGAAATAAATTTCAAGGAACTTTCCACCTTCCACCTTCCACACTTTTTCTTTCTGCCTTCTGCACCTCAGAAATTGGAAATTAGAAAACACATTGTGTGAAGGAAATTTTAATGTATTTTCTTCCTTTCACCTCCCACACTGTGAAACTCAAAAATTGGAAAACATACTTTCTTCCTTATAGTTTCCCCTGATTTCCACCTTCCGCCTTCTTCCTTCCACGGGTGGATCCCAGAAGTAAAAAATCCCACATTCTGCCTTTTTCAACTTTCCCTTTTTTAGTTTCTGCCTTCCACCTTCTACCTTCCACATGAAGATTCCAAATGGTGGAAACCCAACGGTTCTTACTCTAGCTTCATTTTTGGCCCTGGAACAGGCTTCTAGCCTCCATGAACTTAGATAAATGCATTACATAAAACACAATGAAATTTAGAAGTAAAAATGAATAAAACATACAAGGCATAACAAGCAATTATAGAGACCTTTATACATAGTAAACCTCTACTTTCATTAACAACCATTCAACATGAACTTATAAATTCATCACGTTCATAAGCATTCTACATAACTAGTATAATCATTCATAAGAAAATATATTGCATAAACATAGTGATAGAGAATACTTATCTTGACTATTAAACTGTCCTGCAACTAGCTATGTCACTGCAATGTTCCACTTAACCATAGGCCAGTGTGTTCATTAAACTCTCAACAAGCTACCACCCCTGAGCTGAGCATGATTTCCACAAGTAACTAAGGAACATCATGCTTACACACAACCAACACACATCAGAACATAGTCCAACTAACTAACAGTTGAGCTTATCAGGATTCTAGGGAAATGGATAGGTAGAAGTGCTAGGACAGTGAGCTCATCCCTAGAGATAAGGATACCTATACTAGATCTGGCTTGGTCTCCACAAACCACCCCACCCTACATAAGGAAGTATTCCATTCTCTGCTATATAGTGCTTCAAGCCATACCTTCCCTCTAGTGCTCACATAGGTGTGCAAGTCGGATTTACCAACCCCTTTTGATATTTTTGTGTGGTTCCTCTCTTTACTAGAATTATCAGCCAATATGGCCCTACTCCACTCCTAGGCCTTTAAACCAAAACAGGGATGCAATACACAACAATTCCCAAAGAAAAACACAGCCATACAAGATTCACTTTGTAACACAGAGAAAACTATTGCAACAGAGGATTACCGCTGCTCATTTGATCAACACAAAAAAACTAGCTTCTTTTCTAGGGATAATGATAAAAAATGGGTGAACGACGAATAGAGATGGACAATCACCCGCCAAACATGATTCTACAAAATAGGGTAAAATGCACATCACACATGAGTAGACTGGGGAGATCGAACAAATGCAATGGTTTGAATGAACAACCATGAACAAAATGACTAAGGAGGAGTGAAAAAAACCCAAACACAACATCCTCTGATGATATGGGCACACATCATGTGCTTTCTTCCCGCAGAAGCAAAAGTGTAGCTTTCCCTAGGCTGTAGGCCTATGCAGAATGCATTCTTCCATCCCTTGCACTGCCCTAGGCATTAACTATCTTAACCACCTTTTGGAAGGAATAAATGATTGAGGATAGAGTACAAAAGGCAGCTTAAGGTTCAAGGTTCTCCCATTAACATATGGCCTCTCCCTAAGGCTTATATTTTGACTCACTCCCCACCCTATTCCATGTGAAATCATGCCCCATCTCTTTAATGTTTGCAATCCCATAGCTAGCTATGGTATTATATTAATTTGTACATAGTTACATGATATATCAAAATATATTTGTTGTGCTTGACTTAGCACTATCACCATAGGTATCAAACTTTATCACCTATCCACAAAACATTCATCAATGGCAGGGCCTTGTCCTTGAGCTCCTTGCCATGATTTTCATACAATATTTACATTATGTACAATTAAATACCATGGGGTCGAAACTAGGGTATTACAATCCCCTCCCCATTCAATCAACACTATCCTCAGTGCTCTACAACTTGAAAAAAAATGCTACACTGACACCACCCTCAGTGCTCCACAAAATTTAACAAAAAAGGATTTGACAATCGCATGGAATCCTCCAGCTCCCAAGTAGCCTCATCCGGACTGTAGTGCTCCCATTGCATCTTTACCTGTCCAATGGATCAATTCTGGAGCACATTGACCTTCCTTTCGAGGATGCACAATGCCTCTTCTTGGAAATATCCCTCGGGTTCCACCTGAATGACATCCCAATCAATCACATGGTTAGGATCATGTACATGTTTCTTAAGCAAAAAGAAACATGAAAAACATTATGATCTCTAGTGCTAGAAGGAAATGAAAGTCTATATGCAACTGGCCCTATTCTTTCAAGCACTTCAAATGACCCACAATATCTAGGATACAACTCGGAACTCCTTTCAAGCTTCAAGGTACTCTTCCTTTCCCTCACTCTGAGGTAAGCATGATCCCCAACACTAAACTCTCTATCCACCCTATGCTTATCAACATAGCTTTGTTTTCTGTCTCAATCGGTTTTTAGATGCTACTTGATCTTTGTAACCTGCTGTTCCATCTCCTTGAGCAATTATGGACCAAGCACAATCCTGTTCACTGGATTATCCCATGCCATAGGTGTCCTACACCTTCTTCCATACAAGGATTCATAAGGACTCATCCCCAAGGATGCTTGATTACCATTATTATAAGAAAAATATTCTACCAAGTGTAACTAATCCTCCCACTTGGATGGTTTGTCCATCACATACATGCGAAGCATGTCTTCCAACACTTGATTCATTCTCTCTATTTGACCATTGTTCTGAGGATGGTAGGAAGTGTTGAAGTTCAACTTGGTACCCAAATATGCAAACAAACCCTTGCAAACATTGGAAGTGAACTTAGGATCTCTGTCAGAGAATATTGCCTTAGGAAATCCATGCAATATGAAAATGTTCATGAATATTTTTTCAATAGCATCAGTCTTATAAGTAGAATTGAAAGGTATAAAATGTGCTTCCTTTGTCAACTTTTCCACCAAAACCATGATGGAATCATGTTGTATCCAAGTCATTGGAAATCATGTAATAAAATCCATGGCAATAAATTCCCATTTCCATTTTGGAACTTCCAAAGGTTGCAACAAACCTGCTGGGTGTTGATGCTCAACATTTACCTACTGACATTTTATGCACCTTGAAATCTACTCAACAATGTCCTTCATTCCTGGACAAAAATACTGCTTTATGACTGTAGCAATTGTCTTCTGATACCCTTAGTGTCCAGAATATGGATTTTGATGGCTCTCATCCATAACAATTCTCCTCAAATATTCTACACTGTGAATATAAACTATGTTTTTATATAGAAGAATCCCATCTTCTTCCAATTTATATCCCTCATACCTCTTCTCAAGACTTTTCTACTGCAATTTGTCTTTTACCTGCACATAAAATTCGTCTTCAACAACATGATTACCAATCTATTATCTCAGATGTGATTGGAAAATACTAAGAGATGCCAAGTTCATTTCATGCACCTTCTTGCTGAGTACATCAACCACTTTATTCTCTTTCCCTTTTATGTGTTTTATCACAAAATAAAACTCACAAAAAACTCCAACCATCTAACTTACCTAGCATTTAGAGTAGGATGATCAAACAAATACTATAGACCACAATGGCCTATCCTCAACTCAAAATTTTTGTCTATTAAGTAATTCCTCTACATCCTGAGGTCATGTACTATGGCTGCAAGTTCTAAATCATGAGTGGCATAATTCTTCTCATGATCCTTCAACATTTTGGACTCATAACACACCACATGGTTATCTTGCATAAGAAATCCTCCAAGCCCTTGTCCACATGCATCAATACACACCACAAAATATTTCTCTAGGTATGCAATTTTCAGAACTGGTGCACTTGTGAGAAGATGCTTCAACTGCTGGAAACTTTCCTCGCACCTTGGTGTCGATTCAAACTTTATCCCCTTCTTCTAAAAGGAAGTGATAGGATGTGCAACCTTGGAGAATCCCTCAATGAATCTCCTATAATATCCTGTAAGGCCCATAAAATATCTTACATCTGTCACATTTCTTGGAGTAGTCCAATTCATAATGACCTCAATCTTTTCAGGGTCTATAGATATGCCCTCATCTGAGATTATGTGACCCAAATAAGGAATTCTATCTTTATAGAAGTCACACTTTCTCAACTTTGCATACAACTTATGCTCTCCAAGTAATTGCAAAACCAATCTCAAATGTACTTCCTCATTCTTATAATAAATAAGAATGTAATCAAGGAAGACAAGAACAAAATTTTCCAAGTCCTTGTTGAATACACTATTCATAAGGCACATGAATGTAGCTGGTGAATTTGTGAGACCAAATGGTACCACTACAAACTCATAATGTCCATTCCTTGTCCCAAGGGTTGTCTTATGAAGGTCTTCATCCTTTATTCTTACCTAATGGTAACCATACCTCAATTCAATCTTGGAGAACACCTTTTCTCCTCTCATTTGATCAAATAGGTCATCAATCCTAGGAAAATAATACTTGTTCTTCACAGTGAATTTATTCAATTTCTTGTAATTAACACACAACCTAAGTGTACCATCTTTCTTCTTTACAAACAGCACTGGTGCTCCCCAAGGGGACACACTTGGCCTGATGTACTTCTTCTCCAACAACTCTTGCAACTACATATTCATCTATATCATCTCGGGTGTACTCATCCTGTAGGGTTTCTTGGACACTAGTGTCGCTCCTGGCACAAGTTAAATTGTGAAATCAATGTCCCTCTTTGGAGGAATCCTTGGAACTTCATCAGGAAAAACATCCCTAAATTCCTGGAACAAATGAAAGTCCTCTAACCTAGGAGTTTCATTCTCCATTTCCTCCAACACATGGGATGCATACACTCTGCAACCTTTCCTACAGAACTTCTTGATCTACATGGCTGAAATATTCCTAATAGAAATCACCTTTGGAATGTGTTATAGCTAATTTTACCACACCTGGTGAATCACACTTGTATGGCCTTCCCTTGTCCCTATGTAGACTCTTTGGACCCCATGGACATTTTTTATACCTTTGATGTTTCAAATATCAACCCTAAAAACATGCTTAAATTGCTATACGCGACTTTTAAACCATTTCTTGCATATATACATGGGTTTGACCCCTAAAACCGCATACATCAGGATGTGTGCAAAAGGAAAAATTATTTTGGAGTTTCCCTTGACATGGATCCAACTCACTTGTCTCCTGGCCTTCCATATGCCTTGAGATCACTTGGATTCAACCCTTGATTTCCCCATTGAAGAGCTATATAAGGAACCCTTTGGATACATTGAAGAATGTGTGAGAATTGAGAGCAAAGAAACTATAGTCCATTGTTGCTGAAACTTATGCTTGAGTCTGCATCCCTTTGTCCCTTGGAGCACTTTGGTGTTCTTCTCAAGATTTCCTTTTTCTTGTGAGCTTGCTATCGAGAGATGGAGGATTGAGGTGGTGGAGGCCCAAGTGGGGGATTTAGTTTCTCTGATTCGCAGATGTGTTGATAGAGGTTGTATTCATTGTAATCTCTGATTTTATATTAATAGAAATATCTTTTCCTATCCAATAATGTATGTTTGAATGAATATTTATCCATGGATGATTTCAAATGCTTATACATTGTTGATTATATATGCTAGTGTATATCTAACACCAATATATATAGTATGCTTGTCTTGTTTACTGATTGTTGAGGAAGTAATTTATCAATTTAAGTTGGAGTTGGAAAGCTCAATGTGGATCTACTTCAATCATCCGGAACAAGGTACGAGTTTTGATCCTTTAGTGTTATATATTTAATTTCTCTTGCATATTGGAAAGGATTGATTTCTAGAGTCAATCTATCTATTTTGGTAACCCCCCAAGCCATAGGAATTTCTCTCTGTAACAGAATGCCTTTCACAACCTTCATGTTTCCTTCTTCATCCAAGCACTCAAAAGTCTTGTTGTAACAATCAAGCTTAACTATGTGTGCTTCCAAACAATCCATTCCAATGGGAACATCATAGGAACCAAGTGGTAGAACATTCTACACAAGTGACTAGCCCATTCATAACCAATGGACACTTTTCTACCACTTCATTGACATTTCTCTTAGTCCCAATGTCTAGATGAACTAACCATGACTTTCTATGATTTAACTTCTTGAAAGCACAAATCACAACTACTCTAGGAGCAATAGAACTATGAGTAGAGCCAAGGTCAATCAAAACAAAAATAGATTGCTCAAAAATATTACCTGTAACCTCAACCACAGTTGACTAGTGATCTTCCTATAGATCCTCTAGTGCTGCATAAATCCTAGGGATTGTCCTTTCCACTTGACCCATTGTTTCTGCTTCTTGAATGCTGTAATTTGGCCTTACATTCCCATCCTCATGAGGACATTTTATGTGCATGTGGGGTCCTTCACATATCCATCAATGGAGAGGTTTTATGATCTCTTTTGAATCTCTTGGCTTTTCCCTCATCACTTTAGTTGATTGGCTCACAGCTTGTGATGGGTGCTTTTTCTAATTCCTGAAGTTAGAAGGTTTTAAACCCTTCTTCCTCTGATCAGACTTTTCATGTCTCTTATCCTTCCATGCCTTATGGTAATCAAGTTTACCTTTGTTCTGATCATAACAATACTTAGCATTTCTTATAACTTCTTCTAAGGTTCGAGGTTCATCAAACTCAATCTTGTCTCTATATGCTTGAAGTAGCCTACTTAGGAAAAACCGTATTTTCACTTTGTCATCCCTGATCTACTTGACATACCTTAACAGCTCGAAGAACTTATTGGCATACTTCTTCATGGTCTGCTGCCCCAATTTCAACTCATGGAATTCTTTGATCTTGTCATCAAAGAACCTGCCAAAGAGGTATTTCTGCTTGAAATACTTCTTTAACTGTTTCCACACAATCTTCCTCTCTCTAATATTCTTCACATTCCTAAAGTGGTCTCACCATATGGATTCCCTTCTAGACAAATTGAATATGGATACCCTAGCCTTCATATTTCCATAGAAGTCTTGGACTTGGAAATATCTCTTCATCCCAAGAAACCAAGCTTCAGTTTCTTGGTCGTTCTTTATCTTACCATTAAAGGTAGGTGGTATTTCCTTTTTAAACTCATCACACAAATGGCTCTGGTAATTCCTCTTTTGTCTGTTACTGTGGGATGAAGAACTTGAATCCCTAGTAGATCCTTGAGAGTGAGAAGAACCACTAGACGGCCTCTTTCTTCTTCTGGCATAACTTTTACTTCCTTCTAGTCTTACTGTTTGATGCTATGAGTTCATCCTCCTCTAGATATCTTTCAAACTCTACAGCAGGGATGCATTCAGCTGGTGCTACTCTTCCTGAGATCTAACCAACCTTTCATTATCTTCCCTATAACTTTGCATCTCCACCCTCCATCTTCTCATGGTGGTTGCAAAATATGGTGGAGTCCCTTGGAATATTCTCCCATTAGACTCGGTATCAACATTTACAACTCTGACATTTCCCCCAATAGAATATTCGTCATGCTCATAGTGATCCTACACACCATGCATATCGAAGTTTCTCATGGCCACACCAAAACCAACTTCCAATCTGCACTATGAATCTGCAAAATGTGTTAACAACATCATTTGTTAGCTAATTTTTAGAATCAAAACCACTTACCCACTTCCCATGGAAGTTTTATTTGTTATGCAGCTAACAATATGTCGAAACCATTAATCAATAGCTTTGTTAACTTCTCTACTTGGTCCATCCAGGCACAATGTTGCAACCCGTAAACCGAAGTGTTCTTTTCCATTTGTAGCTACTCTTCTGGCCCATGTAGGTCCTAGTGATGCAAACAACAACTCTGATACCAATATGTAACGTCCCAATACCTATTACAGTTGATTTCACCACTCTAAGTGAATCACACTTTGTATGGCCTTCCCCTGTCCAGCTATAGACTCCTTAGACCCCATGGACCATTTTTTGTCCTTTGATGTTTCCTTGATCATCCCTAGAAACATGTGAAAAATGATACACATGACTTTTAAACCTATATGTGCATATATATGCGGGTTTGACCACTAAAACCGCGTACATCGGGATGTGTACAAAATCCAAATACTTTTGGAGTTTTCCTTGACATGGATTTGAATCACTTGACTCCTGGCCTTCCCTGTGCCTTGAAATCGCTCAGATTCGACCTTTCATTACCCCTTCGAAAAGATATATAAGGAACTCTATGGTACATTGAAGGCATATGAGAGAATTGAGAGAAAAGAAACTATAGTCCATTATTGCCAGAACTTATGCTTGAGTCTGCATCCCTTTGTCCCTTGGAGCACTAGTGTGTTCTTCCCAAGCTTGCCGTTTGCTTGTGAGCTTGCTATCGAGTGATGGAGGATTTAGGTGGTGGAGGCCCAAGTGGGGGATTCAGTTTCTCCGGTTCACAGACGTGCCATCAAAGGTTGTATCTATTGTAATCTCTGATTTATATTAGTAGAAATATCTTTTCCTGTCCAACAATGTGTGTTTGAATGAATATATTATCCATGGGATTATTTCAAATGCTTATACATTGTTGATTATATATGCTAGAATATATCTAACACCATGATATATAGTATGCTTATATTGTTTACTTGTTGTTGAGGAAGTAATTTATAAATTCAAGCCAAAGTTGGAAAGCTCAATGGGGATCTACTTTAACCGTCCAGAATAAGGTACGAGGTCTGATCCTTTAGTGTTAGACATTTATTTTCTATTGCATATTGAAAAAGATTGATTTTTGGAGTTAAGCTGTCTGTTGTGGTACCCCAAGCCATAGGAATTTCTTTCTGTAACAGAATTGGCGACTCCGCTCGGGAGTTCCTAGTAGTTTTCATTTGGGGGTTGTTCTATTGGCATTCAATGAATTTGAATTGCTCCTTCTCTCTTGTTTTTGTGTCGGGTCTGGGGGCATGTATGCCTGGTAGTGTCTGATTGGTGTGAAGTTTGTATCAGCTTGTTTGTTTGCCTTGATTTTGTGCACCTTTCTTCCTATACACAAGTTTTTAACTCACAGTCGTGTATACATGCGGGTTTCTCTGCGATTTCTGCATATACACGCGGGTTTACTGCGAACAGTCATGTGTGCCCTTAGTTTTGCCTTTTTGTGTTGTTGAGTGAAGTTTGATGATTGATGAGTCTCCTTTGGCACTACCTGAGTCTATTTATACCTTTGTTTCTGACCAGAAACATTTTTTTTTAGGATAAATTTTTTTTTTTAAAAGAAGGTTCTTGTCATGGCATTTTCGATTTTTTGTTTGGCATTAGTGCATTAGAGTTCTTTTACCTTAGTGCTTTGCTTGAGTGCTGTTTGAGTGTGCTTGAAGAGTATAGGGGCCATAGAATCATTCTTTTGCTTTTTGTATCTCATTTTATTTCAAAAAATCCAAAAACATTTGCTTATCATCATGCATTGCATTTTGCATTTTTCATTGTACTTGCACTAGATTTGCTTTGGAGTACTAGTTAGGACTTCATATAGGAAAGCTTGCACTCATCATTTGAAAAAAAATTGTGCATTTCACATAGTAGCATACCTTGTTTTCATGGACACGATGCATTTGCATTGATTGTTAGGTGTGCATTTTACTTCATGTTCTGTCATAACACGATTAGTTGCACGGTCATATCCCTATTTTGAGTAATAAAGCCAATTAAAATCAACTCTAAATTAAAATGAATTACATTCTTTTATTTTCTAGGGTGCACCAACAAGCTTAGGTTTTAGGGTCTTGGAATAGTTCATTTTGAGTAAATTCTCCAAGACCACTAAACAACAACATGTATGTGTTTGTCTAGGTGAGTGTGTGAAATCCTTGGTATAACCAGTGTTTCTTAGGATCCTCCTGTCAAAAGGGAGTTAAGCACGAGGCAATGTGAGCGGTTATTGATTGGGATGACCCCTAGTCATAACTGAGTAGCACTGGAGATATTTCTAGGATTGTATTCGTATCTGGGGGCTCTTTCGAGAGTTTTGGGCTTTGCTACCCTGACCATACGGTCAATCCCGCCTGCGACTGTCCGCTTGAGCATTGATTATATTGAGGTGACCTTAGTGACCTTACCAAGGATATCGAGGGGGTATTTTGTAGGGGTTATTCTACGGGTGTCCCAACCAGGTTGGGGTTGGACAGAATAATCGCTTTACGCGTTGAAGTTGAGTGCCACAATAATTGGTTACGTACCTCTGCTTGTTGTGTATGGGAGTCTCAAGCCTCTCCTAGGCGAGACATACTTGCTTCATTCAGGAGCTCACTTATCCAGCCCTTTTTTGCTTTCATTTGGCTTTAGATTTTATTAGTGATTGCTCTATGCACAATAGCTTGCCTAGGGTTTGCATAAATAGAGAGTCTTTTTTATTTTTTGAGTCATTGTGGATTCGGGTGCTACTCCTCACCATTCTCTTCATTTAGCAGGACTTCCACCTTCTACTTCTCCTCCTCCTTTGGGAGAGATACCTAGACATTCCAGGCGGACTATTTCACACAATGATTCACACACCATGGGAGACCATATGGAAAGTATTCCTAAACCACCTTCTCCCATTCAAGTGGATGATGGGGAATTTACTCCTACCTATGATCCTTCACTCGACTTAGCTGAGATAGGCTCCATGATTTTTGAGATAGGAACATTTCATGATAGACCTACTCACTCTAGGGTTGATTCCCCATTGATGCATTACCAGCATGGAATGTTGGAGGATGCCGAGACTCATTTTGAACCTGCAAGCACTAGCTATGGTAGTTATGCTATGTCTAGTTTTCCCACACATGATTTGGCGTTTCATGTCGAATATAACTTCGAGCCTAACACTATGCCTAGGGGCACTCTCATTCCTTACCATGTGAATAGGTTTGGGAGTACTAGTCACATTGCACCTTCCATCCCGGTGGTGGAAGTTACATCACATATTCCTCCTAGGTCTAGGGTTAGTGATCCTATTAGGATAAAAGAACCGAGATGGGTAATGATAGGGAATAGTACATACATTATTACTCAGGTCCCTCCATCCTCAGTCCCTACTTCTTCAAATGTTCACCATCCACCTTATTCATGTGGTCCTTCGAGCCGAAACATTGCTACAAGTCATGTCCGTACTGTGGTTACTAGACCAGTTTTGTCTCAGCTTCACGTACAGCCCGTTGTTTTGGGAGGTCATGCTCATACTTCTAAAGGTCACATTCCTACTTCTGGAATGTATATTCCTACTTCCGGAATGTATGTTCCTACTTACGGAGTGTCCCATGGGACATCGCATGCGATGACTTATGGACCCTTTTATGGGACGCAGTATGGATAGGGTTCTTCACCTTATGGGGGAGGGTATCAACAACCTGCTTACTCTCCTAATTACGGCTTTGTAGCTCCTACTAGTCAAGGTCTACCACACTATGGTGCTTCCATGCCACCCTGTACGGGTCATACAGGAGGAGGGCACTATGGCCAATGCCATGGTGGTAATCAGACCTATATGGATCAGGGAGTGGTCCATCAACCTCATCATCCTAGGCTCCCTTTCCTCACGACGCTCAATATTCCTGAATTTTCGAGATTAACAAATGATCCTGTAGCTCATGACCCAGCTTGGCCAGCTGTCCCTACCAAGCTTCCCTTGGACATACCTAAGTTCAAGGGAAAATCGGGAGAGGATCCGAGCGAACACATTACTACGTTTCACCTATGGTGCTCTTCAAATTCCTTACATCAGGAATCCATCCATTTGAGGCTATTTCAACACACCCTTACAGGGCCCGCCGTGAAATGGTATATAGAGCTACCTAGGGGAGCTTTCGCTTTGTTTGACGATCTTGCGATGGATTTTCTTAACTACTTCTAGCTACCAGTGCGTTATGATGTTGGTACTGAACTCTTGTTGACATTTTAGTAAGATAAAGACACACATATCTTTGATCATATTCAATAGTGGCGTAGATGGAAGAGGTTAATTAAAGCCTTTATACCGCCAGAATTCCTCCTCGAGTGGTTCCTCGAGTCATTATTTCCATATATAGCGAAGGACGTTTCTACATCTAGAGTACAGAAAGAGGAACAAGCAATTTTTAGGGCATTGGAACTAGACTTGATCTATGCTCAGTCTGTTTTTTTATATGAGATTATTCCCAATGCTTCGTGTTCCAGTTTTGACCCCAAAGTCAAACCTGGATCACATGCCGATGGCATTGTGGGTTTTGCAAGTGCGAAACCTATGGATTCAGTTGCAAAACAAGCTGGTCAATTATCAATCAACCAATCTGCTTTGGGACAAGCTAGGGCTTCATCTCAACCTACCCAAACAGTGAATGTACTTTTAGTGCAATCGTCGGACCAGAAGGGTAACTAGCAGCCCATACGGAATAGAAAAAAGGGTAAAAATAATCATAAGGGTGGGAATAAGAATGAGAATACTAACAGTAATGACAAGAACATCTAAAATGACAGGGGGGACAAGCAAGATAAACGTAAGGTTAAGTTCCATTACAATTTATGTAAGGACGATCACCTCACTTAATTGTGCCCTCGTAATGAGGAAGCCTTGAGATTCTTGACACAGGGCCCAACTATGCTAACTAACCCTTTACTGCACAATCAAAATATGAAATCAAGGTCCCATGACCAGTTTGGTGGTGATCAAGATCCGTCGGAGGGTAGTGGTCATGGTTGCATTAACATGGTATGTGCCACGAAAGTTGTGACCCGTGTGAAAGATTATGGTTCATCACAACCCAGCCCAAGCAAAGAGCCCGATCCACCAAGGTCCCCTTTGTGTATTGAGAAACCTATGGATAAACCTAAGACTACACCTTGCATTCCTAAGGGAGTCCTTAAGCGTTCGGGGCATAATCCAAATGTCCGAGCCACCCAGAACTATTCAGTTGTCGAGGATTTGGGCCACACTCCTTGTGCGATGTCTACATTGGAAGTGCTTTAGAGTTGTCCTTTGCAAAGGAAGGCGTCGCTTTCGACCCTTGGTGTGAATGATGATGATTCTTCCTCCGTGATCAAATTTGAAACCGCGGGACTTTATCCTCGCTTGCCCTACTATGTGTCTCTTTTGATTCACGTAGAATGTCTTAATATGATCACCAAGCGCACTGTGATTGATGAGGGCGCTGCTACTTATGTGATGTCTTTATCATATTGGAAGGGTCTGGGTTCCCCTGAGCTGTCTAAATCAGTGACCACGGTTAACTTCGTTCTATGGGAGATCATTTAGGCCACACGGCATCCTTCTTTCCCTTAAAGTCCATTTGGGAGGGAAGACCATTGCGATAGAGGTCGAGGTGGTTGATGTGCCCCTTAACTACAATCTCTTGCTGGGTAGGAACTAGATGTACAGTATGCAAGCCATTTATTCTTCCCTATTCCATGTTGTAATCTTTCTACATAATGGGAAGATCGTAACGATTGATCAAACGACATTCAAGAATCTGTCTATTACCGCATCTTTTGGAGCTTCGATCCCAATCGTTGAACACTCTCAGCCGGCAACTAGGAGTGTGGGTGTAGGCATGTATTCATCCCTCATGGGAAGCTTTAGTTGTCCTGCACCGATCCTTATGATAGCATCTAGTTCTGATGAGGCTTCGACATCTACAAGATCGATGTCTTTTCACACGAGTCATATGGAAGATCCTTGGATTCTTCCTACACTGAGTACTCCGAGTGAGCCCGTCGTGACGGGCGTGCTGTTGCCTACAACTATGATAGCTTATCAAGCTAATCTCAAGTGTGTAGCAGAGCCTAGTCCTTCCTCTTCATGGACAGAGGAGGAGGACCCTTATGTGCTGCTGGCATGGGCAGTACAGTCTTCTCACACACATGACTGCCTTGATACAATTTTCCTTCAAATGAAGCGATTATTGAGGCTATGTCAGGAGTTGAGCCACCATGGGAGGAACTCCATCATACATCGTACTTTCTTCCCAATATTGACCACTTGGAGCGTAAGGATTTTAGGTCAGTTCTTAGTCAGAGAGTTGGTAGTCCTATGGTTCCATTAAGATCTCCTAGTCAGATGGCTGATGGAAACATGGTGAACATATCTTCAATGATTCCTATCAACATCTCTCGCAATCCTAGCACGATAGAGAATGTCTATATTGGGGCGGAATGTTCCCATGCTGAGATTCTAGAATACACCAAGCTATTTAAGGAATTCTGTGATATTTTTACTTGGTCTTAATGAGATTCCAAGTATTGACCCTCATATTGTTGAGCATGAGATTAAGACCTACCCCAACGCTAAGCCTGTTTGACAACGGTTGCGTGCGGTGAATCCTAGGAAAGCACCTGCGATTAAGGCAGAGATAGAGAAGCTGTTGAATGCCGGTTTCATCTATCCCATTCCCTTGACATAGTGGGTTTCAAACCCCATTTCAGTAATTAAGAAGCAGGGAGTGATCCGCATATGCACTGATTTCTGCAATTTGAATCGTGCCTGTCCTAAGGACAATTTCCCCACACCATTTATTGATCAGATTTTGGATGAGTGTGTGGGTAGTGAGGTTTTTTCCTTCATGGATGGCTTCTCCGGATATAATCAGATACAGATTAAAACTAAGGACCAACATAAGACTGCATTTATTTTTCCTTGGGGAATGTTTGCATATCGAAAAATTCCTTTTGGCCTTAAAAACACCGGAGCTACATTTCAGTAGGCCATGAACTTGATCTTCCACGATCTCAAGTCAATTATCGAAGTATTTTTGGATGACCTTTCTGCTCATTCTCGCATGAGAATGTGTCATCCCTACCACTTGAGATTGGTATTCGAAATATGCCAGCACTATTCGGTTAGATTAAATCCTCATAAGTGCATCTTTTGTGTGAAGTCGGGTCGTTTGTTAGGATTCATCGTTTCTAAAGAGGGTATAAGAGTTGACCCTTTGAAGGTTGAGGCAATACTTCAGTTGTCTCCCCCAAAGAATATTCGTCATCTTCAATGTTTGCAAGGCATGGAAAACTTCTTACAAATATTTGTTGTCAACTTTGCCAATTTGACTAGAGGCTTCATGCATCTATTGAAGAAGGACACCCCCTTTTATTGGGATGTGTGAGCCCAGGAGTCCTTTGATGTACTCAAGTGAGCCCTAGCATCAGCCCTAGTGATTAGTCCCCCGGACTATAGCCGTGATTTCCTACTTTATGTGGTCGCATCCTTGGATACGATTGGTATGGTTTTGGTTCAAGAGGATGAGGAGATCCAAGAGAATGTCATATATTATCTGATCCGAAACCTTATTGAAGTAGAGATTTGTTATTCTCATGTCGAGAAGCTTGCTTTAGCTACTGTACATGCGGTTAAGTGGTTAAGACATTATATTCTCCTTCGCCAGACCTTGGTTGTAGCCCATGTCAATTTGTTTCAATTCGTCCTCACCCGAAGGATGATTGGGGGAAAATATAATAAATGGATTGTCATTCTACAAGAATTCGATCTCGAGTTTGTTTTGGCAAAATTGAAGAAGTCTTTAATTTTTGTAGAGCTTATATCGGATTTCCCGAGCGAGGCCGAGGAGTTGGTTTGTGAAGATACGTTTGTTGATGAACACATCTTCTTAATCTCAACTTTAGACCCATGGTATGGGGATATCATAATATATTTACAAACATTGAAGACCGCTACTCACCTCTCGCGAGATGAATGACGACGATTACGTCACGTCTCTAAGATTCGTGGATGGTGCGAGCCTCTGTTGCTTGGGTGATTTGTACTATGGGTCAGGTATTGTCTTCAGGAGGCGTATGTTTGAGGCCATCTTCCAACAATGTTGCTGAATATAGTGCCATAATTGAGCTTCTACGGGATGCCATTTCACATGGCGTTCTCTCTCTTGAGGTATGTCTTGATTCGGAGTTAGTAGTGTCATAGCTTAATGGTTTGTACCATGTTAGAGATCTGACGTTATTGAGAAGATTCTTATGTGTGAGATTGTTAGAACATCAATTTGACAATATAACATATATACACATTCCAAGAATTAATAATCAAGTTGCTGACTCATATGCTAACTACGTGTTAGATTGGCATTTGTTTCATTCACAATAAATTCATCACAAACACAATTTTTACACATGTAAATAAATAAACCGATCACCATAAAAAATTTTATATAAAAGCTAAAATGTGATAATACATAGTGTCATGATACAAAATTGGGGCTCTCAAGCCACCAGCACATAATACACGGTAGTAAAGAATAAATACACTCCCAGGTGTCTAATCCTGTGGAGGAGGAGGAGGGTTGTGATCATGGAAGGTCACTACGGCTCTAGCTAGCCGTCAGAACAATCGCACCCATGCTCGTGGTACACCCACCACCTGGCGCTACATAGCCTCAGGCAAGTCCTCGACTTGCGCCATGGGAACCCTATGTGTCAGCCTGACAAAATTGGTATGAATTCTCTGTAGCATCTGCTCCGCATCCACACCCGTGATATCATCTCCTCTTCCCCTCCGTCTATGACAAGGGAAGCCCTCTGGCCGCCGTGGTCCCACATCTGCACACAAATGGTAGATGTCATTATGTATTGTCATGCAAAAATACGTCTTTTTTATTCCATATAATCAAGAAAACACAAAAAAATTAAATAACTCAAAAAATTTAAAAAAAAATAAAGGGTCGAGATTCGTTACATATATTACCATATGTCGATCCTAGTGGTAGCGGCATGTCTGGGTCCCCCCGAAAATCTATCCCCGCATAGGGGTAGTCATTGATGGCAACTATCTGCTATCGCCACCACGGAAAGAACTCAGCTGGATAAGGGTTGGCCACCCTACCACCCCCCAGTGTGCGCATCGCATCTTCGCAATGCCGTTGGGCCAGATCTCGAACCCCATGAAGAGGAACGTCCACTCTGGGGCTCAATCCTAGAACACGCTCGAAGAAAAACGTGCTCAGTATACTGTTGAACCTGAAGTTCTGCACTCTTCCTGCCTTACACTCACTGAGCTGATGTTTCATGGTACTCAGTAGTCTGGTACTCCAGTTGTAAATTGTGGGTCTCATGCACTCCACTTCATAGAACATCAGAGGTCGTGAGGCCTGGTGGAGTGATTCCAAGCCTGCTATCCTACCCAATGTCAATAGTATGGCCTTTAGGCCCAACACCTGTATAGCGTTGGTAGGGACTTGACTCCCCACCTTCTCTTTGTCTAGATAGCAGTACACCACAATGTACTTGTTGATAGTCATGCCACCTCTTGGCCCACCACAAGAACGAAGGTTCACTACTTCCCCTCGTCTAGAAAGCCCTGTAATGAAGTATATGTCCTCCACCTCTATAGTGAGGGACATCCCATCTATCTGGAAGGACTCCAAGTCTGGATCCCAATAATCCACCAGCATCTGTAATAGTCTTGGTTTGGCCCTCAAACCACCAAGAAACCAAAACTTGTAGAGTCCGTATGGACATAGAGCTTGTTGAGCCATTAGATCGGCCCTTACTGCTTCCTCTACCTCACCATGTTCACGCTCTCTCCACTCTAGGACCATCCTGCAGAAGAAATTTCCAATTTTCCCATTATATTATTGAAGAAACCTTATGCACAGCCTCATACGTGACTGTTTTCAAAACAGCCGCATATGTATGCGGGTTTGGGGGCATTTTCCGCGTATATCAAGTCCTTTATGCAGAAAAACCCTCGATTTACGCATGGGCCATATCACCCATTTTAGTTTGGCCTAGAAATCTTAATTGACCATGGAATTTCACAAAAATTGCATCAAAATGAAACAGAAGAGCATGGGTAAATACCTGGAAGAAACGGTAGTGGATTCCGCTGGCTAGACCTCCTGGAATTCGCTATGGAAAATCTAAACTCAAATGGGTAAAAGTTTCAAATGTTTTATAATATTTTTGAATTGTTTACTATTGTTAGAATAATCAACCCATAGTTAGCTACCTTAGACATTAATTTAATTATTTTTGTCTTATTTGCCTAGTTCATGTGTCCCACCTTATGCAAGTTGTCATTTACCTATCCATAGTGGTCAAACTTGCCTTATTTGACTCATGTAGCACTTGGGAAACCTCAAGGAATCAATTCTGCTTTATTCCTAGCCTCCTAGGTGCCCTTCTACTTTTTCTACTTTATTGCCTGCTTTTTCAGTGTTTTAAGGTAAAAGGAAAAGCTTGACTAGGTGAGGTTGACTAGTTTTTTGTCCTACACATCCTCCACTCTTTTCTCCTTGGAAAAGCATGTATGAGTTGTCATTCCATCACTCTTTAGCTTGCCTAAGTGATTTTGCCAATTCATGAGCTCCATGACTGATTTAGGATTAGATTTTTGCACCTGTGGGGGATTTGCTTAATTTTAGTAAGCCTGCTTTATGCTAGATTCGAATTGCCTCCTCATGCATTCAAATCCCTTATGTAATTATTTAATGCAGCAACCTATTATGTTACAGGGTTGGCTATTGTACACTGAGTTAATACAGTTTATTGTTCAGCTCCATATTCAGTCTCTTTTGTGAGTGATTTTGCATGATCAATTGATAATTGTTGTGAGTAAAATTAATCTATCACTGGGTTCAATTTACACATGGTATCAGAGCCATTGTAGATCGATTTCTCTCCTTCAAAATTGTTTTGCAGGTTCGACATCAGTGACTGGGAACCTTCTACTGATAGCCGGGACATAATTTCTAAAGCTATGGATCAATCTCAGAAGATCATCTTGACTCCCTTAAATTTCTTTGAATGGAAAGCAGAGATGGAGATACTGTTGAGAGTGAAAGGACTCTACAGGGTTACTATGGCAACAAAAGCAGAGCCCAATGTAGCTGCAAAGAAGATAAAATGGCACAACAGGAGGGATGAGGCCTATGGTCTCCTGTGTCTCAGTATTTCCAGAGACCTCCTTTTCCATCTTGATGGATTGACATCACCGAATGAAGTATGGGAGAAGCTTACTGATCTTTTTGGTAATACAGACGAGATGAGGGGACATCAAATCGAAAATGAGCTGATTTCCCTGAGTCCCAGTAGCTTTGAATCACTGCAGCTTTTTTTCTCCAAGTTCAAAGCATTTGTTTTGCAGCTGAAACAGTGTGGGATCGAAAAGAAGGATGATCAGCTGGTCTTGGCCATTCTCTTGAAGCTTGGCCTTGACTATTCAGTGTTTGTTTCGACCTTCTATGCCACAAAACTGATAGCTCAAACCTGGAAGATTCCTAGCCTTGCAGATTTCATGGAATCTCTGACACAAGAACAAGACAAGCTGGTGATGATGGGCACCATCAAACCATCCAAAGACCAAGCTCTGGTTGCTGGAGATTCGAAGGTGGATTCAAAAAGCAAAAAGAAAGCTAAAAATCCACTTGAGCAAAAGAGAGACAAGAAATAGTATCTGGAGGAGCCACAAGGTTCCAAGAAGAACTACCAGAAGAAGAAGAATAAAGGAGAAATGAGCAAGTGCTCAAAGAAGAGAGAAGGAGAATCAAGTTCAGAAGACAAAGAGAGAGTTCATGCATTGGTTTCTATCACATCAAGCTCACCTAGCTTCATCATTGATTCTGGAGCTTCTAGACACATGGTTTCGACCAAGGAGGCATTCTCCTCACTTGACATGTCGAAAGGACCACCTATAGTACTGGGAGATGGCTCTCTCGCTGAAAGTTTGGGCAAAGGGAGGACTGATCTTGATCATGGTCAGTTCAGTAATGCATTGTATGTTCCTGGTCTTGCCTCCAACCTCTTGTCAGTGTACCAGATGACTCACACTGGGTCTCCAAAGAAATTCATATTCTCCCTTGATGAAGTTGAGATCATAGAGATCTCAAGTGGTAAAGTCATTGCAAAAGGAGTTGCAAATCATGCTCAAAAGGTATACATGTTCTCACACTTCCTACCCTACTCAAACTCCTCTACTCTTCTGATTCATGCTAATGAGGCAAGAAAGCTTTGGCATGAAATATTTGGCCACCTAAATTACAAGTATCTTTCTGATCTTAGTGAAAAAGAGATGGTCATAGGGTTTCCCAAGATAAAATTTTCCAAAGGAGTCTGCCAAGGTTGTATCCTAGGAAAACACCCAGAGCATAAATTTGAGAGAGCTAGTCATGAGATAACCTTTGCACCCCTCGAGCTGATCCATAGTGATCTTGCTGACCCATTCCCTCATATTTTTATGAGTCAGGCCAAATATGCATTGACTTTCATAGATGACTTTTCCAGGTATTGCTGGGTTTACTTCCTGAAACACAAGTCTGAAGTTTTTGGCCTCTTCAAAGTCTTTAAGGCTTTGATTGAAAACCATTCTGGGAGGAAACTCAAGGTCCTCAGATATGACAATGGTGGTGAGTATGTCAAGTCTGAGTTTATTAATTATTGTGCAGATGAAGGTATTTAGATGCAGCATTCTATCCCTTACACACCACAATAGAATGGTGTTGCTGAGAGGAAGAACAGATCACTGAAGGGGATGGAAACATGCATGATGGAGACCAAAACTTTGCCACCAAAGTACTGGGCTGAAGCTATAAAATGTGCATCCTATATACAGAATAGGGTGCCTCATAAACATCTTGAAGGTATGACTCCTTTCGAAGCATGGAGTGGGCACAAGCCAGATGTGACCCATTTCAGGATTTTTGGCTCAAGGGCTTGGGCTAGAATTCCAACAGAAAAGAGGAAGGCTTTGCAGCCCCAAAGCCAAGAGTGTATTTTTGTTGGATACTTTGAATATTCAAAAGGGTACAAGCTGATAAATTTGAGCACAAACAAAGTCTTTATTGAAAGGTGTGTTCAGTTTCAAGAAGAACCCCTTGCAGCAGTGGAAATTGGAGAAGCCTCTTCACCACCTGAACCTCTGAAAGTAAGTGAAGAGTTTGTTGAACATGATGATTCTGATTTTTCTGATGGATATGAGTTTATTACAGACCCTAACAGCCCTACAAGGCCAAAATGGGCAGCCAAGACACTACATTCAGCAGGAGAGCTAGCTGGGGATCCCAATGACCCAAGGAGGACTAGATCTCAATTTGAGAGTGGTCTGTGCATGAAGGATCCTATGTTTGCTGAGAAATTCTATTTGATGGTGGAATCTGATCCTCAAATATATGAAGAAGTATTAGGAGATCCAATATGGCAAGCAGCCATGAAGGAAGAGTTCATCTCACTCCAGAAGAGCAACACATGGGAGCCAGTGGATCTTCCCCCAGGAAGGAAGTATCTCACTGTAAGTGGGTCTACAAGAACAAATTTGCTCCTGATGGTTCACCGCTGAAGTACAAGGCTAGATTGTTACCCAAGGGCTACTCATAGGTTCATGGGATATATTACAATGAGACCTTTGCCCCAGTGGCAAAGATGGATTCCATCAGGCTAGCCTTAGCCATTACAGCCTCAAAGCAATGGGAGGTACATCACATGGATGTAAAATGTTCCTTCCTGAATGGATATCTCACTGAAGAGATATATATGCAGTAGCCTCAAGGTTTTTCTACTAACCCTTCTCTTGTGTGCAGGTTGAGAAAGTCATTGTATGGGCTAAAGCAAGCCCCTAGGGCTTGGTATGCCAAGATCGATAGCTTCTTTCTATCATTGAATTTTGTTCGGTGCAAATCAGATCCAAATGTCTATTTGAAGTTAATTAATGGTTCATTAATTATCATTGTGTTATATGTTGATGACCTCCTCATTACAGGAAGCTCAAAGGATGAGATTGCTTCCTTAAAGGGTGCAATGAACTAAGACTTATCCATGACATATTTGGGGCTCTTAATCCAATTCTTGGGGCTTGATATTGCTCAAACCAAAGCTGGAATCAAGGTGCACCAGTCCAAGTATGCCTTGGATTTGTTGAACACATTCAGAATGAAGGATTGCAAATCAAGAAAAACTCCTTTCCTTTCAGGAGTGAAGCTGGAAGAAGCTGATTCTTCACCTATGGTAAACAATACAATGTATAGGCAATTGATTGGATGTTTGTTGTATCTGACACATACTAGACCTGATACTTCTTATGTAGTGAGTGTGGCTTCTATATACATGGATCAGCCTCATGAGATCCATTGGAAAGCAGCCAAAAGGATCCTTAACTTTGTTCAGGGAATAAGGACACATGGGATCTTCTACAAAGCAAAATCTGATCTTGATTTGATTGGGTTTACTGACAGTGATTGGGCAGGTGATAGCACAGATAGGAAGTCCACATTAGGATATGTGTTCATTCTTGTACAAGGGCCAATCAGCTGGTCAAGCAAGAAACAAAGTGCCATTGCACTCTCATCTACAGAAGCAGAGTACAGAGGAGTTGTTAATGCATCAACTCAATGTTTATGGTTGCAGGGATTACTTGGAGAGTGTGGCTTCGAATCAGAGTACTCAACTACCACCTACTATGATAACCAGAGTACCATTTGAATCTGCAAAGATCTAGTTCAGAAGCAGAGAACCAAACACATTGAGATCCATATGCACTACATCAGAGAGCTTGTGCA
>LPNX011029294.1:190919-243694 GCA_001517045.1 Pseudotsuga menziesii
CATTTCTGCTTTATTCCTGGCCTCCTAGGCACCATTCTGCTTTTTCTACTTTATTGCCGGCTTTTTCAGTGTTTTAAGGCAAAAGGAAAAGCTTGACTAGGTGAGGTTGACTAGTTTTTTGTCCTACACATCCTCCACTCTTTTCTCCTTGGAAAAGCATGTATGAGTTGTCATTCCATCAATCTTTAGCTTGCCTAAGTGCTTTTGCCAATTTGTGAGCTCCATGACTGATTTGGGATCAGCTTTTTGCACTTATGGGGGATTTGCTTAATTTTAGTAAGCCTGCTTTATGCTAGATTCGAATTGCTTCCTCATGCATTCGAATCCCTTATGTAATTATTTAATGCAGCAACCTATCATGTTATAGGTTTGGGTATTGTACACTGAGTTAATATAGTTTAGTGTTCAGCTCCATATTCAGTCTCTTTTGTGAGTGATTTTGCATGATCAATTGATAATTGTTGTGAGTAAAATTAATCTATCACTGCGTTCAATTTCCACAACTATTTATAGAAATTTTTCAAATATTTGAGAAGTTTTACCCCCTTTCCTATAGTTTCGACATTTTCTAACCATTTTTGACCATTTTTGACATAATTCATGATGTAGAGGACCTTTTTCAGTGTTGTTTCAGCCATTGGATTCACCCGTTCATGCCGATCTCAGGAATCATGTCTAAAATGGAATATAGGTTAGGTTTCATCACCATTTTCATTTTTCATGACCTTATGACCATCTCATCATGACCTTAGGTACAAACCCACTCTATTATGTCATTGAACCTTCTTGCTGCTTTATAAGTGGCATGATATGAGTGGTAGAGCTTCACCTTACATGGGTACCCTAGTTAGCACCTTATTTGAATTTGGTGCCCATGCTGACGTTTTCTCCTTTAGGGTGTGGGAGTCCGTTGTATAGTACTGCCATGACATTTCGCAAGAGCCTCATACTCCTCTTGATCTTTTGCTGGCCTATTTTCCTCAAGACTCCCTCATGTCAAGTTGTGAATGCATTATCACAATCTTTTCCTGCCTTATTGAGCTTTATGCCAGCTCCCCTAACATTGTGTTTTATCCATATAGCCTGAGCTTGTCTCATGTCTATCCATGCAGAGCCCTCTTTTATATCCTTCGCAGCTTGTTTCCCTTTTACTGGGAGGGGATTTTCCCTCGAGTGTCGATATATTACACATGTATCCTTGAATTGAGCATAGGTATGTTTCACTGCTTGGAACTAGTTTGTTTTCCCTTATGACACTCGTCTCCTCCTAGCATGTAACTATAAATCTATTTTATTCTTTTTTCAAGCTTTTTAAATAACTGAAAAAGTACAAAAAAATAAAAAAACCAAAAATACAGACAAGGAAAGATGTTATCTTTGGCAGTTGTCGAGTCGTGTAGCCTTCGAATAGAGCACTGTATATCATATCCATTGGTTGGGTTATAGTTTGACTTTAGGAGCTGTACTCATTTATTTGAGTTTATCTCCACCAACTGGTTAAGCTTCCAGTCCCTATGGAGCCTCTGTCTATGCCTCCTGTATCGCAGAGATGTCCCATTTTGTATATCAAGTCTATGCTTCCTTCATTCAGTCACCATACGCCATTATGCTCTTGTTCGAAGGAAGATGAAGCCTGAGTCTGCCATTCCTCACTTATCTTGACTTTGCATGTCGGCCATTCCCGGTACAGTTACTGGTTCGTGCACCTTATGATCGAGTCCATCCACATTATACAGCTTTGCTGAGTACCTCGTGTTGGATGATGGGGGATGCCTTAATGCCCTCCTTCTAGCGGATTTCATCCCATCGAATTCAAATCATTTATTCTAGGATTGGAATCTAGAGTCATTTTGAGTGCCTTGAGACTTGTAGTCATCAGTGGCAGGTTCTCTTGCCATCGTTAGTCTTTGGGAATACATCAATGTCCCGTGATCAATGGATCCTCTCAAGTGTTCGACCTCAACTCATTTATTCACACTTGTTAGTTGGCACTCTAGTACCTTGATTCCCATTTGCATCATCAATGGGTGATATCGCTTCTGTTAATGGTATACATCAATGACTGGTAATCAGACGATGGACTACTATGTTCGACCTTGACACCTCTATTCGCATAGTAGGACATGTACTCGTAGCAATGTGTGTAGAAGACTTTCCAGATTGGTGGCATCTTTTATATGCTACCTCCTTGATCGTGCCATTGTTCATGAGATTTCAGCTCTCGTGATTTGATTCCAGTATATGTCAGACATTTCCAACCATTATGGAGATCTTGATTTGTTATATATCTTTAGCCATTATGGAGATCATAGTCCTTTGTATATCTTCATCATGGAGATTCTGATTTATGTATATTATATGTGGAGATGACCACTTATGTGATATCTTGTATCATGCCTATTAATGACCATTGTACTCTTATGTATCCGGGACTGCTATATGTATTTGCAGTTATATGCAGAGTTGTACTATTGTACTATGCTAATTGGGTTGCTGGTCTTCCATTTGGGATTCTTCATCACTCCACTTCTGGGATGGACTTATACTGTATTTCGGCCATCGTATGACCCCTCTGACCTCACACATTAGGGGGAATCTATTATATCTAATTTCACCACTCCAAGTGAATCACACTTTGTATGGCCTTCCCCTGTCCCATTGTAGACTCCTTAGACCCCATGGACCATTTTTTGTCCTTCGATGTTTCCTTGATCATCCCTAAAAACATGTGAAAAATGATACATGCGACTTTTAAACCTATAATCGCATATCTACATGAGTTTGACCACTAAAACCACGTACATCGGGATGTGTACAAAATCCAAATTCTTTTGGATTTTTCCTTGACATGGATCCGAGTCACTTGACTCCTAGCCTTCCCTATGCCTTGAGATCGCTCGGATTCGACCTTTCATTACCCCTTTGAAAAACTATATAAGGAACTCTACGGTACATTGAAGGCATATGAGAGAATTGAGAGCAAAGAAACTATAGTCCATTGTTGCCAGAACTTATGCTTGAGTCTGCATCCCTTTGTCCCTTGGAGCACTAGTGTGTTCTTCCCAAGCTTGCATTTTGCTTGTGAGCTTGCTATTGAGAGATGGAGGATTGAGGTGGTGGAGGCCCAAGTGGGGGATTCAATTTCTCCGGTTCACAAACATGCCGTCAGAGGTTGTATCTATTGTAATCTCTGATTTATATTAGTAGAAATATCTTTTCCTGTCCAATAATGTGTGTTTGAATGAATATATTATCCATGGGATTATTTCGAATGCTTATACATTGTTGATTATATATGCTAGAATAGATCTAACACCATGATATATAGTATGCTTGTATTGTCTACTTGTTGTTTAGGAAGTAATTTATCAATTCAAGCCGAAGTTGGAAAGCTCAATGGGGATCTACTTCAATCGTCCGGAATAAGGTACGAGGTCTGATCCTTTAGTGTTAGACATTTATTTTCTATTGCATATTGGAAAAGATTGATTTCTGGAGTCAAGCTGTCTGTTGTGGTACCCCAAGCCATAGGAATTTCTCTTCGTAACAATACCCAATAATGCAGATAAGTTAAAATTTAAACTCTCAGCCTCTACGTTCTTATCACCAATCGCATTGATGCCCTACTAATGAAACTGAGTTACCCATGTTTTGATACCCACCTAAACTATTTGGACTTAAGCCAGAAAGAAAAAAAATCCAACCTTGGAGTTACAACATTAACGCTAGCCATGGCATTTTCCTCCGCTTTAGAGAACTAAAACTTAAATCGCAATGCCAAAGTAAGCGAGCACCAACGAAAATGAACTGCGCAAAGATTTAGAGAGTAGAACAGAATGAAACTACCGTTGATGAAGTATTGAGGAATTCATAAGATAAATGTGGAGTATATATATATATATATATATATATATATATAATGTAACAAATGTATTTGCAAGGACAGTGGATATGAATTTGGATTTCACAATATGATCGGTACATTTGGTACCCATATTTTGAAATGGAAGAGGTGCATTCTACAGCCCACAATGGAAGATGTGTAACTCACACTTGTTCTTTATAAAAATAACATGTTGGATTAAATTAAATTTAAATTATTTTTGCACCCAAGATCTGCATCCTACAAAGATGTGTAACTCATCCCGTGGTCATCGACACTTGTGCCTTGTAGATCCTCTTTTATATGGATCTATGCTGGTAGGTATAATGTTTTTATTCCAAAGAGTGGAAGTGAAAATGATCAAGTTAAGTTATTGTTAATTGAAATTAATGTGATATATCAATTATTATTATTATTATTATTTAAAAATAAAAAAGTAGAGTTGAAATAATGGATTTTATGATATTTTTATTTTAAATATATTTAATAAACTTAAAAGAATAAATTAATGAAATTTTATTATTTATTTTTTACTTATGTATTATGAGGTTTGAAACTGATATAAATAACATATAATTATTATCTCATAAATGATTAAAGAGAAATAAGATAAAATGTTTAAAAAGAAATAAGATAAAATGCTTATAATTCAATCACTATTACTAATATATTTTCAGTGGTTTATGCTTCATAGTGCCTCAACATAGCGAACATAGGGCCCATAAGGATGTCTTGCTACAAGTCACATAGGGATGTCCCAACTACAATTTATAGGGATGTCTCAACGAAAATATCACTTTTGGCATTGTCTCCCAAAGTCACTAATCACTAATCTCTCTCTAATCTCTCTCAACACTAGAACTATCAGGTTCTTTAAAATATTATTATACATATTTTGTCTAGGAATAGTCAACCTACAAAATATGTATAAATATTAGTAATTCAATGTCAAAATCTAGTGGTCTACAATATCTAATTTTTGAAAGTTTCCACCAATGTTGTCACCCAAATCCATTAATTAATAATTGTTGTACACTTCTTCATAGATGATGACATGGATTTGGTTGACTATGGAGAGGAGGAAATCTAATAGTGAAATATAGGAGATATTTAAACCATTTAATGAGGATTTAGAGTCTATATTGAAGGGGGTAGTGGGTATACACTGTTTGATGGCGACTCTAGTGGGTCAAGTCCCTCGAAATTTTCTCTAGATAAGAAATTCTCTACATGCATTCTTCTAGGTTATCTTTGTCCATCAATTCCTTCGTTACCTTATGTGCAGATGGATATAAAGACAAGCAAGTGCATTCTCTTGATATTGATTAGGTTGGGTCAAGATGGTGGTTGGCCACAACTTGCATATTTCAAAGGAAAATGACATGATGGTATTGAAATTTGTTAGAATATTTATGAGTAAATAATGGATATGATGTACATATGTAGTACTTAGCGAAAGTATTTTTGTTAATCAAAGATACAAATGGATTGTATTTATATGTTTATTTAAACATTATTGTTGTTTTAGTATCGCTTAGAAAGAGGGTGTAATTACCCATGAACATTCTCCCTATTTTTGTTTCTTTGAGAATGATGATGTAATTATCTTTGAAAATACACCAATATTATATTTTTGTCTTCTCTATTGTAAATAAAATAAATAATTTTATGTAAATATGAGAACTTGAGAAGTACTTATACAAACAAAAATAACAAAATGGATAAGACAGTCGAAAAGCTTATGGTGTGCAATTGACCTTTGTTAAGGTTTATTCGAAGAAGTGAACATTGAATGGGGCCCATGGTATTTCTACAAGAAGTTGGATTATTGATATCTTCCCTTTAAATGTGTTATATGTCACAAGCTGGTTCATTTGCAGGATGATTCCCCTTGTGATGGGTTCAATAACAATTATGGTAAGAAATTTTTGATAAAAGGGAATCTTTGATCATTTCTTAGGAGGGTTCAATAGATATTATCAAATATTCAAAGAAAAATCTTGGGGGGTGTTGGTGTTTCTCCCTTTGACCCAATTTTAGACCTTCTTTTGCGAGCAACAAATACTAAGATATCGACAAGATAGAGAAAGGATTAGTTGCCAGCACTCGCAACATAGATGCTATCTCACCCAAGATACCTATTATGGGTAACTACCACAAATAGGTTTTTGTATTTGGGTGGGGATTTATTCTCTAGTGGCACCTTACCAACTAGCTTGACCGAAGTCGATGGGTGTAATTCTTATTCTTACTATGCATAAATAAGACGCTATTTAACTTATCCGTCAAACAAGACTATAACAACAATATAATGTTTAACACATTGGATATTTATCAATAGTGTGACTCATGCATACGAGCACTCATTCCTAATAAAATACATAAACACTTATTCACAATATACATCCCTAGGAATTAAGCACATTCATCATATACATTCATGCAACATAAACACATTCATCATCTACTCAATGAAATAGTATTTAACATGGAAACCCATCTGGGAAAAAGTGCAAAGGTGCTCTTCATTTGACATGAGAAATATATGGAACCTTTTTTCTACATGCTCAGCTACAGAATCTGTTCTAGATATTCTTCTCTTATCTGTATAGACTTTTCTCTCCATGCATGCTCTCTATTCTTGTGCCATTTGATATTCTCCTACTTCACTCTAATGTCGATCCACACACAACCTAGACCAATAGTACTCTTCTCTTCGACTCTACTGTCAATCTACACATAGCATGGATTGACTACTCTTCTCTTTCACTCTACTGTCAACCTTAACACAACCTGGATTGTCTATTCTTCTTATAGACACAACTGACGAACTAGGAAAAGTAATAGAAAGCAGTAACAAGTAAGTCTAAGTAAGTCCCCTCTGGAAGTAACCCGCATACATCTTAGGTTATTATTTCTATAGACACTTTAAATGTCACATCAACCTACTTCATTATGTTAGGCAACAAGTTGTTATTCCTATTCTAGTTACACTTGTTAGTAGGCACTGTTAGTTTTTCAACATTAAGCTAGCATATCATTAGGATCTTTAATTGAGAGAACAAAAAGCATAGCAATCAAACACAAGAGACAATGAACACAGTGTTTTTCTTTAGGGAAACCATAAATGGAGAAAATCCCACAACTTCCTCAGAGATAGAATCGACACCAAAGTGAAACCCAAAAAAAGTAAGACAATCTCCCAGCAGCAGTAAACTCTTTCCTCTAGCCCCAATGTATTTCTCTTCCTCAACTATGCACTACACTTGAGTGTGTATGAGTTGTGTGCTAAATAGAGAGTTCAACTCTTTATTTATACTAATCTCGACATGACTAAAATCCTACTAGGGCCGACCTCACTAGGAGAGTCTAATAACCCTAGTGCCCCAGAACTGTGAGGACTTCAACCCTTAAACAATAGGAGGGTTACCCACAATGACTTGACATGACTTGTTTACATTATAGATTCTCCCAATAGGAACATTGGGGCATGACATGGCACAAGAACATCCCAGAATAAACATGAGGTTACAATAGATAAGAAATACAAGTGAATACATTCCGAGGTTACAATTACATCAACAGGCACTATCAGTCCAAAATACAAATATGCTCTTACTCCTTACATCACATGTGACTCTAGCCGACTTCGTACCCACGATCTCTCAAGTTGTAATTTCCAACCATTGCATTGATGTGTGCCTTTTCTATCATGGTTCCTTTTGTTGTGGTTGATCTCTCGCCTCCTTTCGTTCAGTCACAACTTCTCTTCTTTCACGAACTCTTCTTTGGTCTCCTCCTTTCCTTTAGTCACAACTTCTCTTCTTTCATGAACTCTTATTCTAAAGGAGTGGACGAATCTCATGAAAATGATGAAGTTAAGTTATCATTAATTGAAATTACTATGGTATATCAATTATTATAATTATAATTATTATATTTTAAAAATAAAAAAGTAGAGTTGAAATAATGGATTTTTATGATTTTTTATTTTAAATATATTTAATAAACTTAAAAGAATAAATTAATGAAATTTTGTTATTTATTTTTTACTTATGTATTATGATGGTTTGAAAAATATATAAGTAAAATATAATTAGAATCTAATAATTTATTAAAGATAAATAACATAAAAATTTTAAAAACGTCCCTCTGTTAAAGTTGAAGCATCCAAGGACAATCAATAACAACAATAGTAGTAAGTTAACAAACAAGTTAAACTAGCATACGTAAAGAAGAAAACAACGTGGTAACATATATAAAATAATTTTCATTTCTTTCAACTTAACACTCCCAAAGGTCCTTGTGTTAAAGTTGAAGCATCCAAGGACAATCAATGACAACAGTATTAATAAATTAACAAACAAGTTAAACTAGAATACATAAAGGATAAAACAACGTGGTAACATATATAACATAATTGTCATTTCTTTCAACTTAACACTCCCAAAGGCCCCTGTGTTAAAGTTGAAGCATCCAAGGACAATAAATAACAACAATAGTAATAAATTAACAAACCAGTTAAACTAGCATACGTAAAGGAGAAAACAATGTGGTAACATATATAACATAATTTTCATTTTATTTTAACTTAACATGTTAAAATAGAATACACAAAGGAGAAAAAAATATGGTTTAGACCTTTCAATACCTTCACAAACCCAACCATGACATCATAGCCAACATAAATTTTGTATCTTAGTGTTTGATACAATCAATGACAAAATACCTTGGACCATATAGTATTTAAAAATTTCATCATCTATAACATTCTACAACATATTAGTAACAAATTCAACAATTCTATGAGAATTTCAAAAAAATAAAGTTATGTATTTGATAATGCTAAAAACAAATTCAATATAGAAATAAGCATAGGCATGTAAAACCCATTTATCCAACTGTAACTATTTTTTGCTTGCCATGTTAGGATTATAAACCTCCCTTGTCCAATTTGGTCATTATGTCTAAATCAAGGGTCATGTCTAAATTGGGAATCCTTTTAGTCTATTTTTAGTCACTAGCACCATTGGGTCCACTTGGACTAATTGGGACACATGCACCAACTACTAAAGTGTGGGGAACACTAATTGAGTCCAACTGCCACTTATTTCACTTGCATGAATCAGTTTAGGAGCCTCCTAGATCAATCCCTACAAATTAGGATCCACTGGGAGTGCCGATACCAACTTCCATCAGTTGAGTTCAGTTGGTGACTAGTCAAGCTTAGTTAGGAGTCAGATACATTCAGTTCTAGTTCCCTACACTCAGTTCTATTTAGTTAGTGCTAGGATTGCATGGCTGCATGCAGGTGAGGCGCATTTACTCACCTACATCACTGAGCTAAACTAGTCAACACTGAATTAGACACATGAATTTGTATTTTGAACTCCGATAATTATTTAGACAAGATCAGTTAACCATTCAGTTAAGTAAATTCCAACCAATTCAAATTTCCTCACATGGATTCAAATTTCATGTTGCTATTTAGCCATTGTACTTCATTGTAATTAAGTATCTAATTACTTTTGATTAATGAAAGATTTCATAGTTGCAAGCCATTTTTGCATTGTTTCACTCTTCAATTTTTGAGTAAAATTGTGTGATCTTTCTTGTGAGTTGTCTGTCAGTCCATAGATCTTTATGCTGAATTTTACATGGTATCAGAGCCTCAGTAGGACAAGGCACTCCTCCTACTACAGATTCATACTTGGATCCATTTTTTTTTAGCAAAATTGCTCTTTCCAGTACTGCACCAGAAGCGGAGAATTTACCACTTAATATCCCAAGTTAAGGAATTTTTTATCAAGCTTGCTTGATCAACTATGCTGGGTGTGAAGGAAATTACAAAAGTGCAGACTTTAAACCTTATTTTGTCTATTTGATTGTGTGATTTATAGGTTTATCAATCCTGTTCAGTTCATTCTCTACAAGCAACTCAGTCTCCTTCACTGCATTCGCTATAGTAGCTCAGTCTTCTTCACTACATTCTAGATGGCCCCTCTGTTGGAGACATTTACCATCATACACACTCTTTTTGGTCAAATTGGCCTAGTTAAACCACTATCCTAAGTATAATTGACATTAATTGACATGAGTGGAGCATTAATTTCCATCATCTAGTCACACCCACGCCTACCTACAGTCAAGGAGGCTAACTGGAGCACTCCGGGCGTGATATGAGTGATATTAATGCACCTAATTTCTAACTGGTGGTTACAATCAGTTCAACCAGTCAGTTAAGGTGCCTCCTCTCATTGAATATATTATTTAATATTATTTAATGATCTAGAGTCAACAGGGGCACCTCCACCAACTTTTGATGATTAGTTCAGCTTCAGTTAACCTCATCGGGGTTCATTGAAGTCATGGAGCACTAGAACTTGATGGTTGGATTGCTATGACATGTGTTTGATCTCCTTCAGTTGAGATTCAGTCATTTATTGCACTCTAACTTTAGTTAGGGTTTGGTGATTCAATTAGGGTTTTGGTCAAGTGGTTAACTGAGTGTGAACCAATGGTTTAGAGTCAGTTAAGCCAGACTCACTCATTGATTTTGAATTTCCTCCTTAGGTATTCAAATTCCTCATGTATTCAAGCTATTGCTGGACATTGTTATTGTAACCATTCATTGTTTATTAAATATACAAAGAGGAAACCAAATCCAGTTTCGATTAACACCATTTCATGAGTTATTTGTTGATTAATTCTTGATGAGATTGATTATTTGTTCCTAGATCATGTGCAATATTAATATGGTATCACAGCATACGGCAAGACAAATATATGTCTCTAAAAAATAAGCTTTTTGACAGATTTCTCCATGAAACGTGAGCACTAGCTCAAAATTCCAGCACTGCACCAGAAGCCAAGGCTTACCGCTCAATATCCCAAGTAAAGAACTTGTTGATCAAGCTTGCTTGATTGACTATGTTGGGTGTGATGAAAGCTTAGAATGTGTAGGTTGTCCGACCTTATTTTACCCTTTCTGTTTTGATTTTCAGGTTTCTACAAGTGAAGCATTCACTATAGCACATCCAGATGGCCTTCTTAGTAGACCTCTTGACTCCATACAATTTCCACTCATGGAAAAGTTATATGGAGATTCAGTTGCACTCCAAAGGACTTTTTAGAGTCACCATGGACACTAAAGTTTAGCTTAGATCCACCGTAGAAAAATCAAGATTCTTGAACAAGAAGGATGAAGCCTTCAGTTTCTTGTGCCTCTCTATTTCCCGAGACCTTCTCTTCCATCTCATGGATTTGAAGACAATGAAAGAAATATGGGACAAATTGGAATCTCTATATGGAAAGCATGATGACTTGAGGGTTTACCAGCTTGAAAATGAACTCATGTCTCTCCAACCCTCCAATTTCAAGATTCTAAATGATTTATTTACAAAGTTCAAGCATACTGTTTTACTCTTGAAGCAATGCAGTGTGGAGAAGGAGGATGATCACCTCATCCTTGCCATTCTCTCCAAACTTGGGGCTGATTATTCACTTTTTGTTTCTACATTCTATGTGGGGAAGCTCACAACCCTTGGATGGATGATTCCTACACTCAATTCCTTCATTGAATCCCTAACAAATGAACATCAATCTTCCAGAGATCTGTCGGAGGAGAGATCACCAAGATTGGTAACCACACCATGCGAAAGGTCATGCCCTCATGGCAAGCACTTCAAAGTACAAAGCACTTCTAATTGAATCTGGAGCTTCGAATCACATGATGGCTGAAAAAGACTCCTTTTCATCCTTGGAGACCGGCAAATCCATTCCCATCCACATGGGAGATGACTCCACCATCATTTCCGAAGGACAAGGTACTGTAGATCTTGAAAATGGTTTTTTCTCTAATGTTTTGTATGTACCATCTCTAGCAGCAAATCTCCTTAGTGTCTATCATATGAAACATACTGGAATGCCTAAGAGAGTCTCTTTCAGCCCAAATGATGTTGAGATAATATAAATTTCATTTGGGAAACTCATTATAAAAGGCCTTGCAAATCATCATGCAAAATCCTATGAGTTCTCTCACTTTGTTGCGGATGCAAATCCCACTGCTCTGCTAACTCATGGAAATGAGGTTATTAGGCTATGGCATGAGAGGTTTGTCCATATTAATTTCAAATAGTTGAATAAATTACAAAAAAAATCCATGGTTGAAGGCCTCCCGATCATCAAGGCAACCACGGGAGTCTGCAAGGGCTGTGTGATTGGAAAACACCCTGAGCACAAGTTTGATCGGGGGAAGGCAAACCGAGCTACAAGCATATTGGGGCTGATACATTTTGATATCAGTGGTATAATTCCTGTCACTTACATGAATGGATCAAGGTACCTCCTTACTTTTATTGATGATTTTACAAGGTATACATGGGTTTTCTTTCTCAAAAACAAATCAGAAGTATGTGAAAATTTTTCTGAATTGAAGGCCTTGATCGAAAATGCCTTTGGGCTTAAGATCAAGATATTGAGATATGATAATGGAGGGTAGTATGTTAGTAATGAATTTCTATACATATTCAGGTCCATCATTCAATTCCCTACACTCCCCAGCAGAACAGAGTAGCGGAAAGGAAGAACCAATCTCTCAAGGAGATGACCATCTGTATGTTGGAGTCAAAGAAGCTTGCTGTAAATTTGTGGGATGAAGCCATGCATGCTACAGAATAAATTTATAAAAATGTGCCACACTCATCTGTGAAAGGAAATACTCCTTTCAAAGCATACTTTGGACATAAGTTGGATGTGTCGAACCTACGGGTGTTTGGGTCCACTGCATGGGCCCGGATTCCGCTTGATAAAAGAATGGCTTTGCAACCGCAAAGCATAGAATGTATGTTTAATGGATATCCTAATGAATATAATGGATTAAAGCTGCTATATATCAAGACCAAACAGATCATCATTGAGATAAGTGTCAAGTTCAATGAGCCTCTTCAGGATGTGGAATTAATGAAGGAGAAAACTGCTGAATTTCCTTCCTATTCTACTGAATATTTGGATGATGAAATTGGGGGTGATGACCCTGATTTGGATCCTCTGATTTATGATATCAGTGTGTAGAAATAATTATATGCTGAATCATAACCTGAATTCAAAAATCATCTTCCTACATGGGCCCAATAGACACTCTCCTCCGCAGGAGACAACATTGGAAATATGGATGATCCAAGGAGAACCTAGTTTGATTTCCAAAGAGCAGGTATTGTGCTCTCTTGTTATGATAATTTGTTGTATGAAACTTGATATTTTATGATCAGTTCAGATCCAAAATCCTACTACCATGCTCTTAATGATCCGATATGGCAAGTTGCCGTGGATGAAGAGATGAATTCTCTTCAGAAAAACACTACTTGGGAGCTACTTTCTCTTCCTTCGGGAAGGAAATTGGTTCAATGCAAGTGAGTGTTTTGGACAAAGGTTGCTGCTGATGGAAGAACCTACAAATATAAGGCAATTCTGGTAGCAAATTTTTTTTCTCAGATCCAAGGAGTGGACTACCATGAGACCTTTGCATCGGTTGCAAAAATGGACTCCATCCACCTTGTTTTTGCTATTTCAGCATCCAAGCATTGGGAGATGCATCACATGGATGTTAAGTCAGCCTTTCTACATGGAGATATTCATTCGGAGATATACATGAAGCAGCCAAATGGATGCATCACTGATCCATATTTGGTTTGCAAGCTAAAGAAGTCACTATACGGGTTAAAACAGGCCCCAAGAGAGTGGTATTCCAAGATGGATGCCTTCCTTCTCTCGCAAAACTTTCAGAGATGTATATCAGATCCAAATGTGTATTTATAGCAGAATGATGGTCATATAATTATAATTGTTTTATATTTTTATGACTTACTGATCATAGGTATCACAATTGCCTCCATTTCAGCCATCAAAACTGCTCTCCACAATGCCTTTGAAATGAGTGATTTCGGGCTTCTAAAACAATTTTTGGGGCTCGACATCGAGCAAAATTATGATGGGATTATGGTCACTCAGTCCAAATACACTTCAGAACTTTTAGTCAAGTTTAACATTGCTGAATGTAGGCCTACACCATTCCCTTTCCTTTTAGGGATCAGCCTTGAAGAAGGAAAACACACACCTCCCATGGACTGCACTATCTATCAACAGCTAATTGGTAGCTTGTTATACTTGACACCTTCTAGGCCTGATATTTGTTATGCCATGAATGCTGTATCAAGATACATGTAGCAGCCTCATGATCTTCATTGGAAGGCATCTAAGAGGATCCTCTAGTATATTCAGGGAACCAGTACCTATAGCATTCACTATGCTGTAGACTCCGAGCTAGAGCTGGTTGAATACACAGATTCTGATTGGGTGTGAGATTCTATTGATCAGAATTCAACTTGCAGATATTTATTCATGTTTGCTGGTGGCCCTATTTTCTGTTCAATAAAAAATCAAGCTACCATAGCACTATCTTCAATAGAGGCCGAGTATCGAGGAGCGGTGGATGCTTGCATCCAAGCAGTTTGGTTACAAGGCATTCTTTCAGAGTTTGATCTTGGTAGCAATTTTTTCACTGTCATATTTTGTGACAACCAGAGTGCTATTAATATTTCCATGGATCCAGTTACCAGGTAGAGGACCAAGCATGTAGAGATTCACATGCACTACATCAGGGAGCTAGTGCATGATAGGACCATCATTCTGCAATACTGCCCAACTGATGAGCAGATTACAGACATCTTCACCAAGATATTTTTAGAAAAGAAGTTCACTTACCTCCATTCACTATTGGGGTGAGTTCATCAAGGTGATCCAGACTACTTTTAGTGTTTAGCTTGATGGGGGGTTTTCCCATTGGGTTTTCCCTCTTTTCCTCACTTGGTTTATTTTTTAGCATTGTTTTAGTTTCGTCATTGTATAGGGTGACCTATGGCCTTACTTGCCGGGGCCTTAGCATTTTTATGCATCTATGTTTTCTAACTCTTCTTGAGTATAGCTTAAGGGTGGGTGTTGGAGACATTTACCATCATACACACTCTTTTTGGTTAAATTGGCCTAGTTAAACCACTATCCTAAGTATAATTGACATTAATTGACATCAGTGGAGCATTAATTGCCATCATCCAGTCACACCCACACCTACCTACAGTCAAGGAGCCTAACTGGAGCACTCCAAGGGTGATCTGAGTGATATTAATGCACCTAATTGCTAAGTGGTGGTTACAATTAGTTCAACCAGTCAATTAAGGCACCTCCTCTCATTAAATATATTATTTAATGATCTGGAGTCAACAGGGGCGCCTCCACCAACCTTTGATGATCACTTCATCTTTAGTTAACCTCATCGAGGTTCATTGAAGTCATGGAGCACTAGCACTTGATGGTTGGCTTGCTATGACATGTGTTTGATCTCCTTCAGTTGAGATTCAGTGATTTATTGCACTCCAACTTCATTTAGGGTTTGGTGAGTCAATTAGGGTTTTGTTCAAGTGGTTAACTGAGTGTGAACCATTGGTTTAGGGTCAGTTAAGCCAGACTCACTCATTGATTTTGAATTTCCTCCTTAGGTATTGGAATTCCTCATGGATTCAAACTATTGCTTGACATTTTTATTATAACCATTCATTGTTTATTAAATATACAGAGAGGAAACCAATTCCGGTTCTGATTAACACCATTTCATGAGTTATTTGTTGATTAATTCTTGATGAGATTGATTATTTGTTACTAGATCATGTGCAAGATTAATACCCTCCGATAGAGATTCTCACTCCTTTCACCTATCACTAGTGGAAGGAGGACATGGAGATGCAGCTATGCTCCAAAAGAATCTTCATACTTACAATGGATGTAGAGGGAGAGGAAATCCATTATGTTGACAAAGAAAAGTACTTCAATAGTCTTGATGAAGCATATGGATGCTTGTGCCTCTCAATATTTCAAGATCTTTTCTTCCACATCAATGGATTGAATAATCCCAAGCAGGTTTGGCATAATCTTGCATCCTTAGTTGAAAATCAAGATGATATGAGGATCTATCAGCTAGAGAATGAGGTGATTTCTCTTCATCCATACAATTTAGAAACACTAAATGACTTCTTCGCTAAATTCAAGAATCTAGTGTTTTAGTTGAAGCTGAGCAAGGTTGAGAAGGAGGAAGATCAACTCATCCTTTCCATTCTCTCAAAAATTGGTGTAGACTATTCAGTATTTGTATCAACATTTCATTTAGTGAAGCTCACCACTCCAAATCGAGGAATTCCTACTCTAAACTCCTTCACTGAATCTCTCACTCAGGAGCATGACAAGTTGATCTAAATGGGGATCATTGAATCTCTCACTCAGGAGCATGACTAGTTTCAAAAGGACCTAAGGTAGTGAATGATAAAGGGAATCAAAAGGATGATTTTCCTGTGGAGAAAGAGCAGTCAAATGAGCCTTTAGGTTCAAAGAGAAACAAGAAGAATGGTAAAGGAAAGACAATTTGTTCTTACTGTGGGAGGGGCTTTCATCCAGAAAAATTATGTATGAGAAGAATAATCAATGAGATGGATCTTCTTCTGAAGAAACATAACATTAATATACCTACTAGTGCAAGGAAGGATGGCCATAGAGAAGAAACTGAAGAGCATGAACAGACATGCCATGCACTGAAGGCTAGCTGATCAACAACACATGCCTTCCTCATTGATTTTGGAGCTTCCAATCATATGGTTGCATCCAGAGAATCATTCTCTTCCTTGCAATATTTTGATGGTCCGATTATTCATATGGGAAATAATAGCAAAGTTCGAGCCAAAGGGAAGGCGTCTATCAAGCTTGAACATGGAAAGTTCAAATATGTGCTTTATGTGCCCTCCTTAGCTGCAAATCTGTTATCTGTATACCAAATGACTCATACTAGCTCTCCATAGCAAGTCATATTTGGTCATGACTCAGTGGAGATCACATATATATCTACTAGGAACATCATAGCAAAGGGTACTGCAAATCATGCCTCCAAGGCATATTAGTTCTCACACATCATGCCATTTTTAGAACCAGTGCACTCTCAACGACAATTTGCAAGGGAAGGTAAAAACATTTCATCTACTTCTTTTGTAGTTTCCACTAGTAGTGTAGATCCAGTTGTATCAGTTTATGAGATTGAGATTCAGGGTGATTCAGATCTAGACCCAATCTCTACTTTCAAACTGGAAGCTAGGAAGATGACTGGAAATCCATCAGACATTCCAAAGACTGAGAACCTTGTGCTATGTCATGCAATATTACCTCCTTCATAGAGATGCAATATACTTCCTGTAAGATGCTACATGGAAAGGGTTCAGTCTCACTACATTCAAAAGAATAGAGTGGATCACACACCTCTTCATCCAAAGTTAGGAAAAGGTTACATTCCTCCTTCCTTCAATCATAATTTTGGGTGAAGATGGAGAAGTCTACATGCTAGGCCCCAGGATACTTGTGCACAGAACATCATGCATGTTGCTTTGCTACATCACAGAGATTGTAGCAACACATTTTTAAGTTTTTCAAACTTGAATCCTGATTCTATCTGCTTAGTTAGAGGGGGGACTTTTTTCCCATGTGGTTTTTTCCTTGGTTCCTTGTATTGAGCAGTTACTTTACTTTACTTGTTGTAATGGGTGACCTATGGTCTTAGTTACAAGGGTCCACAAATTTTCCAAGTTAGAATTCAAGGGGGGTGTTAGGATTATAATCCTTCCTTGTCCAATTTGTTCATTATGTCTAAATCATGAGTCATGTCTAAATCAAGAGTCCTTGCAGTCTATTTTTAGTCACTAGCACCATTGGGTCCACTTGACCTAATTAGGGCACATGCATGAGTTACTAAAGTGTGGGGAACACTAATTGAGGCCAAGTTCCACTGATTGCACTTGCATGCAACAATTTAGGAGGGCCTCCTAGATCAATCCCTAAAAATTAGGAGCCATTGGGAGTGCCGATACCAACCTCCATCAGTTGAGTTCAGTTGGTGACTAGTCAATCTCAGTTAGGAGGCAGTTGCATTCAGTTCTATCTCCCTACACTCAGTTCTATTCAGTTAGCACTAGGATTGCATGGCTACATGCAGGGGAGGTGCATTTACTGTCACATGCCCCAAATTGCAAAACATTTTTTGTTTTAAGAAACATTATGTTATATTTTATTATAAAGTTTGTAATTAATGACCAAGTGGGATCAAGGATAATTGAATGTAATTGTTGAATATTTTATTAATTAATAATTGAAAAATGAGACAACAACTTAAGGAGGCTGCTAAATGAGTGGTTTACTAGTCACTTGGTGGAGTAGGCTGGGTTGAGAGCAGATCGACACTTGCCAGCATCCTCAAACTACTTCTAGTTGTTGTAGGAGGAAACTTCCCTATTTTTGTGGTCATGTTCCCCAAGAAAGTGGAACCAGAGCAGGTGGCTCATTAAGTGAAAACTGACCCAAAAGACCTAGGCATGCTAATAAAACTTCCCATGGAAGAAAGCTGAGGATGCTCAATCTTGACTTGTGAAAATTCTGAGTGAATTAAGTGCACAAGAAAAATCGATGGAGGGGACTAATAGAAGTTAGTTTTGAGTGAAAAGTGCTGAAGTTCTAAACTAGTGCAGCTATTCTAAGCTAATTTAATACTGCTGCAAGAAGAACAGATTTACTACTGAATACTCAATAGAGTTGCACATGATTACTAAACTACATCTCTCACCCAATACTTCTACCAGGTGGACCAAGAGACAAGCTCGGGGGTCTTGAGATTTGTATTTCAGCTATCTCCAGGAGTTGGTTGGGAGGAACAGGTTCCTTAAGCTGTTGTCACCTCTTCTACTTTTCCAAGTTCTACATGATTTATCTAGTTTTCTAATTGCATATTTACATCTAGAAGGATTGAGTTTAATCAATAATGTGTTATGTTTCTGTTCTGTTGTTGTTAGGATTAGTTAATGAAATATTTTACTGTGAAAAAGATAGTCAAATGTAGGACTATACAGATTAGGGAAAAATGGTTAGAAGAATTTCTAGTTTTACTCATAGATTAAAAAAAAATTACCTAACTCTATTTTTCCACACCTTTTAAAAGGAAGTACTCTAGTATAGTAGGTTAGATTAAATTCTGAAAGTATTGAATGACGTATGCTTGAATGTGTTTATTTACCTTCTATAGATTTCATAAGAGTTAATCCTAAGTATGGTGTTCCTTTATATTTCAAATGTTTTACTTAGACAGAGTACAGTGTCTTAACATAAATAAATCTGTCTCTAAGAAAGATTTAAAAATATATATACACTTAGTTTGTGTACTTAATTACACAGTGGATAAATTATTTACTATAATCTTACTTATATAGTAATTAAAAGACATTATAAAAACATAAATTAAACAAGCAAGGTTAACTAAGAAACAATAAATAAGGCTAGAAATTTACTGAGATAATTTCATTATTAATCTAAGTAAAATGAAACTAAAAAATAACATTATAATCAAATACTAACTATGTATTAATTTAAAATTACTTTAGGGTTTTATAAATAAAACCTATATTGAATAAACTATCAAAATTAGGAATATCATTACCTTCTCTTTTACTAGCACAAGGATTTTACAACTTCACCCAAAATTAATTAACGTATACATTGCTCATTTGTATAACCACAGTTATCCAATATATGAATATACAAAATTTTATACATTTCCACAAGAAACAATATTAAAAACTATTTGGGTAAATATAAACTAAAAAGTAAATAAAATCCTTTCAACACATTTCAACCCATGAAAACAATAAATATTCACGAGGTATTATTCACCCTTTTTCTTCTATCTATTTACTAAACTAATTGTTTACTAACAGTAAAATCAATTTCTGTTCTAAAAACCAACTATTTGAATATTTCGTTTCTCTTTTAAAACATAGTCAAACAAATAAAAATTGGAGTAAGAATATTTCTGTTGAGGATTATTTAAAAAGAATTGAAAATAAACCAAAACAGATAAATGTACAACCTGTTATCATCTTCTCAAAACCACATTAAATATATATATTATCAAATATATAGGTTACAAAACACTAACTTTTGATCTTATTCAAATTATAAATAGCATATGAACCCTAACCATTACTATAACCATATCAGTTACGGCCTGTTACCACCTAAGTTGTACTTAGTGGTTTTTTATCAAGTGAGCCTGGTGAACCGGACAAGGATAACTTGTTCAGACTTTAGAAGACCTGTGGAAGTACTTCTAGGAAGTGCTTGTTGTACTATATCACATGTTCATACCCCATGGGGGAATTGTAATAAATGTTCTAGCATGATAGTATTTGTAAAAGACTCAGTCTCTTAGACTTCATTTGTGAATCCGATCAGCCCAGGGTGTTTTTTCCCTTGGTTATTATTGGCTGTTGAACAAATGACTGATAATTTTTGAGTTTTTCACTCCATACCTCCAAAGTTGGGGTGGTCGGCTTGGCATTTAGGTCTATTGAGGTTATTAGATTCTATGTGTCAATGTATAAACATGCTAGACATCATTTTTGAGTCATATGAACATGTCTAAGTCCCCCTAGGTGTTTTTCAATTTTTCAATTTTTTAGTTTTTTAATTGTTTTTTATTAAAATTTAATTTTTCCAAAACTTAGGCTATTTTTTAAAAGTTTAATTGGAAAAAATGATTTTGTAATAAAAGTGGGACAAATAATCAGTTTCAGTCATGTAGGTGCTCATCTTCAAGCTAAGAGCACCATGTAAACCCATGGACCCACTGTTTCCTAGTTTTGAGTGATTTTCCATCACTCACGTCAGAAAGCCCCAAAAATCAATTATTGATTATTTTAATTAATAAATTGATGAATAATGGAGCAAATCCAAAATCATAAATCAATGGATTCTCAGCTGATTTGATTGAAATCAGTCAGATCTGAAGCAGATTGACTGGATCTGACAAATCCTTGACTGAAGCAGGTGATCAAATCAGATCCAGAGTTGATCTTGAGCATCCTTTATGAGGAATTTCTCCCTCCCTCTCTCCTCAACATGTTTTTGGCTCAACTGGATGATTTTTGGTGGATTCTTCAGTCAACAGGTTGAGGTGTCAGTTAGATCAGCCCCCCGATTGACAGTTGCACTCAATGAGACTCAGATCTGGCTCAACTAGACACAGATCAGGCATTGATGGACTCTCCATCAATTGATTTCACTTGATTCCATGAGTAATTGCGCCCCCTTGGGCTAGATGGCCTGCAAATTGTATATATCCAGGCACATCCTGATCTTCCAAGCTAGTTAGAACTGGATTGAGGTGATGCTGCTCTTGTACTGTATTGTTTTTTCATTCTGGAATAAAGAAGATTTGGAGGAAAGATCTATGGTGTAATTCTCTTCATGTGTGGATGTTGATTGTCAAATGCTTATGAGGTATAATATGCTTTTGTTTATCATTGCTTTGCTGGTTAATTGTTGGCCTTGAAGGAGAGAGCTCCCTCCTGTTAGGGTAAGAGTTTATTCTAGTTTGATTTATGCTCTTACTACTGCTTGTTCCAGATCTATTGGATTTGTATGTATTTTAAGTTTAATTGCATGCTTTCCAATCATCTCTTTTGGCAGCACCTATGTTTTAACCATCTGTTTGTGCAAGGGTTTTCAAGTTACAGGTGATATCGCTGGTAGAAGAGGTTGAGCTGGTTTGAATCTTCCTCATCTTCAGTATCTTATGAATGACATAGTCCCTTAGTGTTCCACCAAATCAGAATCCAAAGCCCAACATTCCCAGGCTTCAAACACTCTTTCTCTCTCTTCCTCCTTTAAAAATTATTAAACTTTCCTCAAACTGTTACTTTAAGGTTTCTTTTTAAATATGATCTATCTCATCAAGAAAAGCATACATAGATATAATTAGCAAGATCCCATCAAATTTCTAGATCTTAGTTTCATTGTGCACATAAAGTTCAAATTCAAGAGATCTAGCTAAATTGCCTTAGTTTCGCAAGTAGTTTATTGAAAAATTCATAGCTGGCTGTTAAGGTAGTTTCATTTGCTGTTCAATAATTTCAATATTCTGCAATATCAGTGCTTTTAATTGGCTACACAAACAAAAATCCAATATCCCAAGGAAAGCTTGCTTTCCTTGGTTCCTTTTTCGTCGGTTTAGCTAGCTTAATTTCATTAATTTTTTGAGATAAAGTACGCTGACCCAAAGGTACTCTTAAAGTGATTTGGGGAATTTGTTATTCGAACTCACTCACTTTCATTTATCAGGTATGATAGAGAAGAAATGAAGCTGCTGTCCAAAGCGGCTTTTGGAGCGCTCAAATCCCCCAAGGGGTCTCTCTTTTGTCGCATAATTTGTAAATTTTTTGTATAAACTGTAATATCTTGGTTCCAGCCTGTATAAGGAACAAGAAAGCTCTGTTTTATCATTTCTTTGATATTGTAACCTCTGTAATAAAATAATCCTTTGAATAGGCTCTTTCGAGCCCATTCCCCATCCCCCCTGGGGGGATTCGCGTCGGTGCCATTTTCGTCATTCTCTGCTTATTTCCTTTTACTAGTATTGATCTGATTTGCAGGGTAGTATATTTGATATGGTTTTTAATTCCATATTCGATATCTTACTTTAAAAAGTAATCATAATACTTACCCCATGATTTCCCGAGTGACCCGAAAGGGGAAAGAGATTCGTGGTAGGATTAATCAGAAAACCAGATTTGTATAGTTGTTTTATTTTTTCTATCATTTGTTTATCAGTAGCTTTAAAATTAACCCCTCCTTGATTCCCTAATTGAGATGCACTTGGATCGAAAGAGGTTCTTGGAGGCTTTTCTTTTAAACGAGAACACATCTCTTAAAAACTTATTAAAATTTACAAGACTCCAGTGTGTATGCTCTGCACTTGGCTACGGTTCATCTGATCAGTCAAGCTGTATCAAAAGCACTTGGGTGACTAGCATAATTAGGACTCACCCTCCCCAATTAACAAACCATCAGGTGAAAATCCAACACCTCGATCAAACCTTTACGGTGGCAAAATACCCAAAGGAAGTGGGAACCTACTGAAAAGTGACCTCGAGGCACTGATGTCTATCACACCCTAATGGGTGCATTACGAACATAGTTCCAGAGACTCCATTTCAGCCCACATATTCCTTGCGGGTAGCCGCATAGGTTTTGTTTTGGACATACTCCAAGTACTCTCGGGTATATCTGAAGTCCCCCTTTTAGGCTAATTTAATCAATCCATACTTCAATTTTAAATTAAAACATACCAAGATGCACTGTCACAAAACATTCACTCGAAGCACATGCAAGCACATTGATCTCTTTTATTTGACTCCATTATTAAGGCACTGGTCATTTTTGCTTCATATATATATTGTTTATCAGCTTTGTGCTTTCGTGTGTTATTTTCGTATCTTGTCATCTTCAATTGTTTATAGTTAAAATATTCGAACTCCTAAGTAACTGATTCAGTTTAACATCACCACACTAAGAAATCATCCTTAGTAACTTAATAGGGTCTACCCCCCTTGGCTCCATTAGGAGTTGAGCCTAAACGGAAAAGTCAAGAACAAGGTGACAGCCTTGACTCGAGACTTGCCCCCAAGGACACACCTACTGGCTTGAAGATTTCTGCCACATGATCCAGGTGTGTGAAAAGGTGGCAACACTTTTTGGCGTCGTTGCCGGGGATAAATCTTTTTATTCCCGAGTACGACTTAGCTTAACTTTTTTCTAAACAACTAAAAAGATAAAAAAAAAACTTTTGATTGATCTAGTTTAAAAAAAAAAACATAAAAATTAAGACTCGATCCATCTGGCGACTCTACTGTCTAACATCCCTTCAAGAATTTCTACCCGAAGAAACCGTCGACAATTCTTCAATCCTCTCCCTGATCCTGAAAGGTTTATTAGGGAAAGGTTGAATAGGAATACTTATCGTAGAAACCTTGAAGATTTAGGAGACTAATCCCTCTCAGATATCTATCACATATTTGTAGAGAATCATGTTCACTAATCTCAAGAAATGATGGAATTTTACAAACCCCTTGACTTTTCTCAGATAGCAGGTGCTCCTCATAACATTCTGAAAGATGCTATCAAGAAGCTCCCTAGGTTCGAGGGAAATAATGCCACCACTTCCAAGACTCATCTCCGAAAATTTGAAAGGAACCTAGTCAGTTATTGTGATGATGTTGCCTCTAACCATGAAGATATAAAAATGAAGCTCTTTTCTTTATCCTTAGAGGATGATGCTGCGGAGTGGTATGAAAACCTTGGTGATGATTCATATAAAACTCTTAGTGATTTCCTAGAGGGTTTTAAGAATAAATGGGCGGAAAAGAAAGAACCAAGACATCTGCTTGTCGCTCTCCATAACATAAAGAAGATGGAGAATGAAACCATTGATGAATTTAATACTAAGTTCAAGTGTGTGGTTGCGGACTTCCCTAGAGAAATCAAGCCAAGGGATGCCTCCATCCTCATATATTACATCGAAGCTTTCACTAGTGATTTGAGGTACCAGTTAAGGGACAAAGAGCCAGCGGATCTAAAAACTGCTCAGGAATTGGCTGAGAAAATAGAAAAGAATATGCAATCTTTAGGAAAATCCAACATTCCAGGTTACACTAGGGGAAACACTTCATACAAAGAAGAAAAGGGAAAAGCATTTGAATCAAAAGAAAAGCGAGCCTCTAAAGACCCCATGGAAAAGATAGCTAGCATGTTGGAAAAAGTGATGACTAGTCAGGACCAATTCATGACAAAAATCCAAAACAAAATAGTCACACTGGAGAGAAATAGTGGACCTAGGAATTTTCAGCCAAAACAGAATCAAGTGTATCAAAGGAAGTTTCCTCAGCAAGAGCCTAGGATTCCAAACAAGTTAGACTCAACTAACATGGTAGATGAAGTAATTCCTTGGTGTAGAGCTTGTGAGCAATTCCGCCCAGAAAGCACTTGCTACATAGCAAATCAGATTATAGAACATGGGATGGCGGAGGTCAGTAATCAGGAAACAACATCAGGTGAGTATGATCATATATACATGGTAGGCCAGGCCTACCCTTTGTCACCATCTAAACAGTACAAGCCTGAGGATGAAACCATTGTAGAATCTTATAGTGAAACTTATGATGAAAACTGTGATATACATGATGGGACTCCTATGTGTTCTCCATATAATGATGACAGCCTGGAAGGTGTACTACCTTGTGACCTTTTCTCTGAAGAAGATGAGTATGAAAATGAGGACAAGTATAGCTTGGAGCATGATACAAGTGACGAAGACTCCCTTATTTCTGATAAAGATGTTGATGAGGAGTCCTGGACATTCATGGAAAATCCAGTCTATGACATGAATAAAGAGGAAAATAATGAACCAGAAACTTTTGATGGTTTTGTTGATGGCATATCTAAAGAAGAGAGCATGGACCATGTGGCCTTGGGAAACTTTGATATGAAAAAGGAGCATGTAGTTTATCCACATGATCAGTCCGAGACATATATCGATATCAGTAGTGAAGACAAAGAGAACTCAATATCGGAACCTGATATTAGCAATGGGGAATCCATCACATTTAAGATAGATGATGGTGATGACTATTGGGATTTTTGTGGATATCTTATTAATAATCCTATCTATGCTATATCCAGCAAGGGGAGTGTCTGTTTAGATATTTGTGGAAGTCCAATCTACTATACTTCCATAGAGGGAAGCATGAATCTGGAGACCTTGGAAAATCCTAGTATGGAAAAGCAGCATTCAAAACTCTTATATGATCATTCAGAGTCATATCATGCAGAGCCGCACAAGAGTATCAGTAATGAAGACATGGAGAAGCAGTTTTGTGAAAAGACAGATGTGATGCAGTTATTAGAATATCAGTCTCAACTATCATCTTCACATATAGAGTTTCCTCATGACTTGGAGCTTCTTGGGGCTTATACAGTGAATTATCATCCGATAAGCCTTGATGATCATTATGATGGTGTAGTCAATCTGCCTCATCATTCCAATTTGTACATCAACCCTATCCAGTCATGGATAGAAGCAGCCTGCGTAGGCACTTACCAGTTTGGGAGGAAGTTTGACGACGTTATTCATGCCTATGATTTCCCATCCATCCCGCCGCTTCTGGATCATCACGTAGGTTTTCATTTTTTGAATAAAGTATCCTTACTTTGGAAGGTAACCAAAGACAAGGAAATTTTTTTTTATGTCAATAAAATGCTTAGGTGGTTACATTGGATTTCTGATTACACTTAACCTTTTTTATATCATGCTTAGAGTAGGAAAATAAGCTCCTTGAAAGAGAGCATTTACTTTCTGCATTTCTATTTTATACTTAGCTATAATAAAACTTTGCTTCTTTTAGTTAGTTACATTTATTTTGTTTAAATAAATCATCTTAATGGTTCATTTAGTTTTTTATAAAACTTGTGCTACTGAGGTTTTTCTTGTCAAGTTGAGATGTTTTTACAGGGTATATAAACAAGAGATTCTAGTGTTCTCGTATCCTCTCCTTGCCTAAAAGACCAGATCGAGCACACGTCCCACAATTGGAGCCAGAATGTTACCACCTAACTTGTACTTAGTGGTTTTTTATCAAGTGAGCCTGGTGAACCGGACAAGGATAACTTGTTCAGACTTCAGAAGACCTGTGGAAGTACTTCTGGGAAGTGCTTGTTGTACTATATCACATGTTCATACCCCATGGGGGAATTGTAATAAATGTTCTAGCATGATAGTGTCTGTAAAAGACTCGGTCTCTTATACTTCATTTGTCAATCCGATCAGCCCAGGGTGTTTTTTCCCTTGGTTATTATTGGCTGTTGAACAAACGACTGATAATTTCTGAGTTTTTCACTCCATACCTCCAAAGTTGGGGTGGTCGGCTTGGAATTTAGGCCTATTTAGGTTATTAGAGTCTAAGTCCCCCTAGGTGTTTTTCAATTTTCCAATTTTTTAGTTTTTTCAATGTTTTTTATTAAAATTTAATTTTTCCAAAACTTAGGCTATTTTTTAATAGTTTAATTGGAAAAATTGATTTTGTAATAAAAGTGGGCCAAATAATCAGTTTCGGTCATGTAGGTGCTCATTTTCAATCTAAGAGCACCATGTAAACCCATGGACCCACTGTTTCCTAGTTTTGAGTGATTTTCCATCACTCAGGTCAAAAAGCCCCAAAAATCAATTATTGATTATTTTAATTAATAAATTGATGAATAATGGAGCAAATCCAAAATCATAAATCAATGGATTCTCAGCCGATTTGATTGAAATCAGTTAGATCTGAAGCAGATTGACTAGATCTGACAAATCCTTGACTGAAGGAGGTGATCAAATCAGATCCAGAGTTGATCTTAAGCATCCTTTGTGAGGAATTTCACCCTCCCTCTCTCCTCAACATGTTTTTGGCTCAACTAGATGATTTTTGGTGGATTCTTCAGTCAACAGGTTGAGGTGTCAGTCAGATCAGCCCCCCGATTGACAATTGCACTCAATGAGACTCAGATCTGGCTCAGCTAGACACAGATCAGGCATTGATGGACTCTCCATCAGTTGATTTCACTAGATTGCATGAGTAATTGTGCCCCCTTGGGCTAGATGGCCTGCAAATTGTATATATCCAGGCATAGCCTCCTCTTCCAAGCTAGTTAGAATTGGATTGAGGTGTTGTTGCTCTTGTACTATATTGTTTTTTCATTCTAGAATAAAGAAGCTTTGGAGGCAATATCTATGGTGTAATTCTCTTCATGTGTGGATGTTGATTGTCAAATGCTTATGAGGTATAATCTGCTTTTGTTTATCATTGCTTTGCTGGTTAATTGTTGGCCTTGAAGGAGAGAGCTCCGTCCTATTAGGGTAAGAGTTTATTCTAGTTTGATTTATGCTCTTACTGCTGCTTGTTCCAGATCTATTGGATTTGTATGTATTTTAATTTTAATTACATGCTTTCCAATCATCTCTTTCGGCAGCACCTATGTTTTAACCATCTGTTTGTGCAAGGGTTTTCAAGTTGCAGGTGATTTCGCTGGTAGAAGAGGTTGAGCTGGTTTGAATCTTCCTCATATTCAGTATCTTATGAATGACATAGTCCCTCAGTGTTCCACCAAATCAGAATCCAAAGCCCAACATTCCCAGGCTTCAAACACTCTTTCTCTCTCTTCCTCCTTTAAAAATTATTAAACTTTCCTCAAACTGTTACTTTAAGGTTTCTTTTTAAATCTGATCTATCTCATAAAGAAAAGCATACATAGATATAATTAGCAATATCCCTTCAAATTTCTAGATCTTAGTTTCATTGTGCACATAAAGTTCAAATTCAAGAGATCTAGCTAAATTGCCTTAGTTTCGCAAGTAGTTTATTGAAAAATTCATGTAGCTTGCTGTTAAGGTAGTTTCATTTGCTGTTAAATAATTTAAATATTCTGAAATATCAATGCTTTTAATTGGCTGCACAAACAGCAAGCCAACATCCCAAGGAAAGCTTGCTTTCCTTGGTTCCTTTTTCGTCGGTTTAGCTAGTTTAATTTCATTAATTTTTTGAGATAAAGTAGGCTGACCCAAAGGTACTCTTAAAATGATTTGGGGAATTTGTTATTCTAACTCTCTCACTTTCATTTATTAGTTCTGAAAGAGAAGAAAGGAAGCTGCTGTCCAAAGTGGCTTTTGGAGCGCTCAAATCCCCCAGGGGTCTCTCTTTTGTCGCATAATTTGTAAATTTTTTGTATAAACTGTAATATCTTGGTTTCAGCCTATATAAGGACCAAGAAAGCTCTTTTTTATCATTTCTTTGATATTGGAACCTCTGTAATAAAATCATCCTTTGAATAGGCTCTTTCGAGCCTATTCCCCATCCCCCCTGGGGGGATTCGCGTCGGTGCCATTTTCGTCGTTCTCTGCTTATTTCCTTTTACTAGTATTGATATGATTTGCAAGGTAGTATATTTGATCTTGTTTTTAATTCCATATTCCATATCTTACTTTCAAAAGTAACCATAATACTTACCCCATGATTTCCCGAGTGACCCGAAAGGGGAAAGAGATTCGTGGTAGGATTAATCAGAAAACTAGATTTGTATAGTTGTTTTATTTTTTCTATCATTTGTTTATCAGCAGCTTTAAAATTAACCCCTCCTCGATTCCCCGATTGAGATCCACTTGGATCGAAAGAGGTTCTTGGAGGCTTTTCTTTTAAACAAGAACACATCTCTTACAAACTTATTAAAATTTACAAGACTCTATTGTGTATGCTCTGCACTTGGCTGCAGTTTTTTCGATCAATCAAGCTGTATCAAAAGAACTTGGGTGACTAGCATAATTAGGACTCACCCTCCCCAATTAACAAACCATCAGGTGAAAATCCAACACCTCGATCAAACCTTTACGGTGGAAAAATACCCAAAGGAAGCGGGAACCTACTAAAAAGTGACCTCGGGGCACCGATCTCTGTCACACCCTAATGGGTGCGTTACGAACATAGCCCCAGAGACTCCATTTCAGCCCACATATTCCTTGCGGGTAGCCGTATAGGTTTTGTTTTGGACATACTCCAAGTACTCTCGGGTATATTTGGAGTCCCCCTTTTAGGCTAATTTAATCAATCCATACTTCAATTTTAACTTAAAACATACCAAGATGCAATCACAAAACATTCACTCCAAGCACATGCAAGCACATTGATCTCTTTGATTTGACTCCATTATTAAGGCACTGGTCATTTTTTCTTCATATATATATTGTTTATCAGCTTTGTGCTTTCATGTGTTATTTTCGTATCTTGTCATCTTCAATTGTTTAACATCACCACACTAAGAAATCATCCTTAGTAACTTAATAGGGTCTACCCCCCTTGGCTCCGTTAGGAGTTGAGCCTAAACGGAGGAGTCAAGAACAAGGTGACAGCCTTGACTCGAGACTTGCCCCCAAGGACACACCGAGTGGCTTGAATATTTCTACCACGTCATCCAAGTGTGTGGAAAGGCGGCAACACGGCCTAGTGGCCTTTTACAACATAGGACATGGCTTAAAATCCTATACAAAAAATAACTTTACTGAAATCAAAACTACAACCATGAAAGCCCCCCAATTTTTCCAACATGAAACAACCACTAGGGCTTCAAAGACTGCTTAAACAACACATCGCTAACTCGACCACATGGCCTTCCAAAATAAACATATCACAATGTAGTCACAGTTGAGTAGTAAACCAAGAACAACCAAGTGGATAGTATCACTAAAACACCATACAATCAGTGCAAGAGAACCTCAAGCGAGACTGAGGATTACCAGGATGAACACCATCATGGATCCCTCCTTGATGGTATCCTTCAGCTGAGAGCAATTGTTTCGAAACCTGCATAGTCGAAAAAACCCCCAAATGTTAAATTCTTACATTTAAATAAATTAAAAATCAAATAATGGTGCAAAAGAGTGTTAGTGTTAATTTTTATACTATTTTGCTTACCGAAGAGTGGATGCTTGGTCGTAGTGGTAAAATGAACAAACCCTAGCCACAAGTAAGGGTGAACGAAACTTCAAGGAACCTCTGTCAAGAGAAAACACAATGCACAGTGTGCAAGCCCGAAACCAAAACCATGGTGAAACAAAGTCAAAGACCACACTAAAAATCAGGCAGTGAAGACAGATAGCCCTACACCCAAATCGAACACACAAATAAACAGCCAAGGCCACACTACGACAAATCAAGAGCTATTCTCACTTTATCAAACTCACCATTGCACCAATGTATGAAGAGTAACACTTGCAGAGGCAAGGTAACAATGAAAGGTAGCATTTGTAGAGTTATGGTAATGGCGATAGAAGGCTCATACATAGCAAAAAATAGTAGACACGTAAACCCTTCATGCAGAGGAACTCAGAATGGCATAAAGGAGGCATGTATTCAATGTTTTAAGGAATGACAACAAAGGCATGTGGCCATGAGCTTGCAACTCATCCAATCCACAACAAAGACAAGAAGATTAAGGAAAATGCAAATTTTTAGGGTTTTGGGATAGTTTTATATTGAACCCTAAGTCAACAAAACCTAACCAACAAGCATCAACCACGTGGCTTCGGATATATTTGCGAAATGTGGGCTTGTATTATAGTTCGATATCTCTTTGGATCAGCCTGCATACAATAGCATTTTATAATGAGACTATGGTTAAAAGCCTTTGTCATAACTCACAATATCATGAAATTATAAATGTGCATTTTATAACCCTAAAGAATCATATAGGAAGGTAATAGTTACATACACTAGGGTTTACATTATGTTCTATAATCTTATAAATGGGTAAAAACTTATGCAAAGAGTTCTTCAACTTTATTTGCATAATAAACAACAATTTAGGAGAAACCATAGCGTTGTAAAAGACCTTGTAAAAGGATTAATCTTTTATGTTTGTGTGCTTGCAAACCTAAGATGATGTTTAGCTTGATTTTGTTAATCTAGGTATCAAACTTAGATTAGTATATCCCCCTTATGAGATGAAGATAACACGAAGGTTAAATTGAATAGATTTTTATAGAAAATAATAATTTTATTATTACACAAAAAGCAGTAATAATATAGTTTGAAGATATTAAATTTTTATCATTTCATCTCTAGTTCATAAGTACTAGTACAGTTAGTAAACTATCTTATGCACTAGGTCTTATTTCCATGTGTGAATGTTAGTCAATGTACTTTATGAATATACCTAGATTTTAGGTTTTTCTAAGTTTATTTAACTCATTTATTGTTGAAAACAAATACTCTTGAATTACCTTAGCATCAAGTAATAAAACATAAAAGGGATTTGCTATACAATTATCTTTCACTACAATTACATACAAGAGCTAAACTGATAATAGACTGATAAAAATTGGATGAACGAGTTATAGTTGAAGCGAATGGAAGAACAACTTGACTATGTTCAATTTACTACACTTATTTTACTAGAAAACTAATTAAAACATAAATATATATATATATAGAACAATGATACCTCCTTTATTTGCTCAAAGCTGTAAAATAAATAAATTTACTAGCATTATATTTTTATGCTAGTTGAGATAATAATCTAGATATTGAAACTGGTGACAAAATGTCTTACCTGTAAAGGACCTGTAAAAGAAGCATCACTTCACTGCATTAGCTAAAAAGCTAAGCCTCGATCTCAACTGAAGTTCCTTCATATTTTCACAAAACAGTGAAACAAACTTAGCACTAGTAATTAAACAAATGTTTCAATTCGTGTTGTTCCAAATCATAACCTACTAAATCAAATCCTTAATAATGATTATGAAAACAAACAATTAAGTATGCAGAACTAGAATTTAACAAAAGAATTATTTCTAGTATAAACATGTTTAGGTTAAGTATTAATATCTAAATGTTCCTCAGTAGTGACGGTTGCAAACAATTAACGTCATATGAAAAATTTTAAATTTTTACGAATATTTGGAGTATTACATGTGGTATCAGAGCACAAGTTCAAACACTAGGCCTTAATGAGGCTCAACCTACATAGATAAACAGTAGATTTAATGCATGCATATTGATTATTATTTTTCTTTTTGAAATGTTATTTCCATAAAAAATTTCTGAGCTAAATTGCAGGTATGGAAAGACTCGAGGAATATGCAGATGAAGAGTCCCCATTTAATGAATGGATTAATTCTAGAAGAGAACCAGTTCAGAAGAAGTAACTAATAACTCTTCAGAATTATTACAAATTGTTAAAGAATTAAGAACTGAGATGGAAACAGTGAAAAAGGAAAATGAAATAATTCTGAGAGCTCAAGAGGAGCTAAACTAGATCTTGATGGAAAATTTTCAGAATGAAGAAAAAGATAAACAGACAATATTTGAATATATGTCCTACCAACAAAAAAGAAAAAAGTATAAACAGTCTAAAATCGAAAGTGGTTCGTCCTTTGAGATTTTTGGCCATCCACATAGGAAGAATTATCAATACACTAGTGATAGTAGCGAAGATAATTATCATTCAAGAAAAAAAAATAAAGCCTTATGAAGAAATTTCAGGAGAATTTAAGAAAATAAAACCACTAACTTTCAATGGTGAAACTGAGAAAGGAGAAGAGGTTGAATCATGGTTGTCTCGGATGAAGAAGCATTTTCAAATCTACAATTACTCTAATCAGCTAAAAGAAAGAATGGCCATTTACAACCAAACGCGGAAGGAAAATATTTGGTGGTAGGACCTAAAATGAGTAAAAGGTATTAGTGAAAATAACATTAACTAGAGTACCTTTAAGAAATACTTTAAAAAGAAATTCTTGTCAGAACAGTACTATGAAGAGCGAACTAAGGAATTTTATGAACTAAAGCTGGAAACAATGACCATGAAAGAATTAAACAGTAAATTTTTAAGTCTGCTACGATACATGCCTTACATTGTGGATGAGAAGCCTAAGGTACAATGGTTTCTAAGTTGTTTACCTTTTCATATAAAATACACAATTGAATATGATAATCCAAAAAATTTAGAGGATGCTATGCGAAAGGAGAATTTTCTCTAAGAGCATAATTGCAAAAATGAAAGTCTATCAAACTGGAAGGCTAAAAGATCTAATAATTTTGAACAGAAGAAGAAAAGTTTCGTACCTAACTATAGTTTTAGGAATAATAACACACGTAATTTTCCTAATAATAATTTCCAAGGGAATAAAGGTAATTCACAGTTAAACCCAAATGGTCCTAGAAATAAAGAACCTGCTAGTAATCACAACAATTACACTAAGAATAATGAGCTTAAAGAACCAGTAAAATGTTAGGATTGTAATGGTCCTCATTATGCATCAGTTTTCCCTAATGGGAAGAATACTGTTAGAAACATAGATACGGTGCAGGAGGAGATAACCATTGGTGATTAGCAAGGACAATGCCCAGGATTAACACAACATAGGAAAATAGGCAGGTGAATTATCAAACTTCCATGGTGGAAGTAGAAGGTAAGTTGAATCAAACACCTATATCTATCTTAATTGACCTAGGGGCTAGATTTAAGTTATATTTCTCCTGATTTAGTAGAAAAATGCAAGTTATCAGTAAAAGAGTTTGCAAAGTCATGGCTAGTTCAGATAGCTACTGGAGCAAAAAGAAAAGTGATTAGTTTTGTAAAAGATTGTATTGTAAACATGGATCAGTTTGAAACCTCTATGAATCTTAATGTAATTCATTTAGGTTCTTATGATATGTTAATTGGTATGGACTGGTTAGAACAACATAGAGTAGTTTTGATCTGTTTCGATAAAACTTTTGCTTGCATAAATAATGAAGGAGAAACAGTAAACGTAAGAGGAATTCCTAGGAAAACAACTATTAGACAGATCTTTTCTTTGTAATTGAAGAGAGTTGTTTGGAAGGGTTGTAAATCATTTTTTGTAACTATAATTAACGAAGAACATACTGATAATAAAGATAAACTAAAAATGGAAGATATTCCAATCCTAAGGGCGTATTTGGATGTATTTCTAGAAGAAATTTTTGGACTGCCTCCGAAGAGGGAGTTAGACTTCACTATTAAGTTGGTACCTAGTGTAGTGCCCAACTCAAAATCCCCTTATTAGATGAATATCTTGGAAATTAAATGAATTAAAATCATAGTTAAAAGAACTTATTGATAAGAATTATATCAGACCTAGTGTGTCTCATTGGGGAGCACCTATTATTTTTCGTTAAAAAGAAGGATAGTACTCTACGTTTATGTATAGATTACCGTAAACTGAGGGTTCAAGGTTCTCCCATTGACATATGGCATCTGACTAAGGATTATAGGTTGACTCACTCCCCACCCTATTCCTTGTGAAATCATGCCCCCGGAGTCTTTAACATTTGTAGTCCCATAGCCAGCCTTGGTATTACATTAATTTGTACATAGTTACATGATATATCAAAATATACTTTATGTGCTTGAATTATCACTATCGCCATAGGTATCAACCTTGATCACCTATCCAAAAAACATTCATCAATGGTAGGGCCTTGGCCTTGAGCTCCTCGTCACGGTTTTCATACAATATTTACATTATGTACAATTAAATACCATGGGGTCAAAACTGGGGTATTACAATAATGGTGAAGAAAATTATGATAACGATGAGATGATGATGATGATGATGTTGAGGATGATGATATTGAAAATAATATCATTATATGGTGATGATAACGATCATTTCCACCTTCAAAAGTGGGATTAAAAGGAAAAAAAGTCTACTTACATATTTTAACGATGTTGTGAAGGTCACAAAGGGTTACATAAGAAGTGTTGAGACAAAATTTGTCATTCCTAGTGGGGAAGAATTAGGAGAAGTATATTTTTATGTGTGTCCACAATCACTTTTGGTTGATCCTGATTATAAAATTAAGCTTAAGCATATAAGTAACCAGTGCGAGTTTAGTGTACACACTTAACAATTTTATACCTTGGAAGAGCAATGGCATTATATTGGTCAATGACAATGAATAATGCTAATGAAAATTTTTATTCCTTAATAGATCAAGTTCATAATCTTACGTCTAATGTCTTATTACTATGAAATTCAATTTCTCTCATGGGGTTTTATTTTTATTTCTTATTATTATGAAATTTCAATTTCTCTGATGGGGTTTTATTTTATTTTATTTCTTAAAGTTATATATCTGCATATTGTCCCCAAGTTGTAGTATTCCTTACTCTATTTTCAAGAAATTCACAATTAAGCTTATGGTTGGATGCATTTGTGAATTTCATGTCGGAGTTAATAAATAAAATGATATATTTGGAATTTGCATGGTTTTATTTGAAATATGATATCGATAATTCCTTCATGGTCAAATTGTGTTTTTTCGTTCCTAGAATATTATATAGATCATCATGATTGAAGGAGTTATCGCATGCATAGAATATTGTTTACAAACTAGACAACCATTATTGTTATTTATTTATTTTATTTTTTTCCAAGGGAAAATATCAGTTCCTTGCTATTTCATTGAAATCAAAGGTAACATGGATACAACTTCAGTGCTAAGCTCATGAAGAATGCAACTATGGACATCATCAAGATACTACTGCTTCAGCTATCAGCCTATTGAGCTCATGGGAGTGAAACATCAAGTTCTTTAACTGCTATGAACTAGTCAATGATCAGCTATACAAAAAATACTTCACAGTGAGCACATAACATGCTGGGGAATATGACTACATCCTCTGACATACCCTTCAATACATAGAGAAAATCCTACTAGTTCTGAAGTAGCTAATCCAAAGAAGCATTATACTAATAGTGCAGAAGAGAGTGGGTCATCCACCACCACCATCCAAAGGATGTCAAAAGTATCAGCACAAAAAGAAATAGGTGCTAAGGGCTAGAGAAGTTGGAAAGATCCCTGATCAGAACATTCACCATTGGTGAATTCTGAAAACATAAAATGGCCAAAATCCAAGTTTAATGCTTCTTTGGATAATCTATCAGCCTTAGTATTGTGTTCTCTATATATATGAGCGGCCTTTAGATGGATGAAGTATGATTCTAGCTCCCTAATACGATGACACCAGCCATCAAGAGTGAGTAAAGTAAGAGTTCATCTTTGATTGAACCAGTTAATGATAGCAGATGAATCTCCAAGGATATGTAAAGTGGGAAGGCCCATGATTTTAGCACAGTGAAGGAGTTTCCATAAAGCCAGAAGCTCATATCTGGTATTAGTACTCATTCCAACACCCAATTTAAAGAAGAAATAGTGGTCCTGGCTGAGCAGTAAATGTACACCAATACCTCCCAAATGATTTGTTGATGCCCCATCAAAGAAACCAATAGGAAAATCAAAAGTAGATGTCGATCCAATAGCTCTCCTTTTACATTTATATTGGGCAGTAACAGGATAGAGCTGAAGTTGATCCCTGATGGACTGAACAACATGAAAAATATCAGGCTATTTGTATTCAAATACACATTTGTTCATTGTCAACCAGATTTGCCATGATAAAAGGAGAGGATGATACATCAGATTATTTCCTTTGCCGATCCAGGAAGTGACATTAAGAAGAAAGTTAGTCTCCTTCCAAAAATAAGGAATGGCAAGAGAGGATCTAATGAGGGTTGTTACTCGTCTGATGAAGTTGCATTCATGAAAAAGATGATCAACTGATTATGCTGCTGATTTGTACAAGCAACACCTATTTGGTCCAATCCAACCTTTTTTAATTAGATTGTCCCAAGTATGTACCTTATTTGACAGACAGATCCAATTGACACATATAATATTCACTGGAATGTTCAATTTCCAAATCTTGACAAAGATGCCAGCTGGCCTGCTAGTGACAGAGATATTTACAATCAGTTCATACATTAAGGTTGCTTGAACTGATCCTGTCGACTTGTTATACATCCACAGCATAGTATCAAGTGAATTGTTGATGTGTATCCCACCATGATGTAAGCCTTTTATGTAATTTGACCATGCTTCCTTCCAATGACCACCCAGCTATAACTTGCCTGCAAAGAGACAATAATCAGTGGAGGTGGAAGAAACCCCATGATTGAGTACATATGGTATTGTAAAAATACCATAATCTTCCAGATATAGTCTAATATCCTTTGGTAAAATATAATCAGAAGCTAAACCAGCAATGGGATCAATGCCCACTTTAATGTTTTTTGCATTGTCGGTCTTCCATCCAAGACATATTGTGATCCATGTAATGGCTCTGATAAAACCATTCCACATATGAAAGGTACCCTGTACTTTGAAGGAATGTTGTTTGAGCCAGACATCAATAGGTAAATTCTTGAGGCATTTATGCTTAATGATCTGGGACCAGAGTCCATCTCCATTGAGTACAAGCCAGAAACTTTTGGTTCGCAAGGCCAAACTAAACCAATCTAGATTTATTATGTTCCAGCCACCTAGAGCATATGTCTTGGAGAGGGTGAGCCAATCCACGAGATTATATTTATGTTTACCTTGTGAGCTTCCCCATAAAAAATTGAAGATGTATCTCCGAATGTATTTTAGTATGGTACTGGGAATATGATCTAGAGAGAGCCAATACACCACAAGACTCATCAAAACAAATTTTACTAGAACCAATCTTCCACCCAGAGTGAGTAGCTTATAAGTCCAGTTACTCAATATTTTTTTTGAAACTTCTGTACGAACCATCTCCAGTCCTTTAGACCATATCCTAGCGGTTTGAGATAATATCCGAGGTACTTAAAACCAACAACAATGGGCTCCATTTTGTATGGCATAATATTGTAAATTTGATGTCTGACCAGCTCATCGACATTATTGAATAGAAATGAATATTTTTCTGCATTGATTTCCATACCTGTATTAGAACAAAAAGTATCCAAGATGAATTTATATTGCTGCCACTTAGCCAGTGTGCCTGAACCAAATAGGATAGCATCATCTATGAAGAGAAGGTGTGTAAGATACATACTATGAGCCATTTTGATGCTTGTTAAATCACCTCTTACAAGTGCCTTATTAATCAATATACTCAATCCTTCAATGATCAGAATAAATAGAAGGGGAGATAGGGGACATCCCTGTCTAATACCCCACCAATGTTGTCACCCAAATCCATTAATTAATAATTGTTGTACACTTCTTCATAGATGATGACATGGATGTGGTTGACTATGGAGAGGAGGAAATCTAATAGTGAAATATAGGAGATATTTAAACCATTTAATGAGGATTTAGAGTCTATATTGAAGGGGGTAGGGGGTACACACTGTTTGATGGCGACTCTAGTGGGTCAAGTCCCTCAAAATTTTCTCTAGATAAGAAATTCTCTACATGCATTCTTCTAGGTTATGTTTGTCCATCAATTCCTTCGTTACCTTATGTGCAGGTGGATATAAATACAAGCAAGTGCATTCTCTTGATATTGATTAGGTTGGGTCAAGATGGTGGTTGGCCACAACTTGCATATTTCAAAAGAAAATGACATGATGGTATTGAAATTTGTTAGAATATTTATGAGTAAATAATGGATATGATGTACATATGTAGTACTTAGCGAAAGTATTTTTGTTAATCAAAGATACAAATGGATTGTATTTATATGTTTATTTAAACATTATTGTTGTTTTAGTATCGCTTAGAAAGAGGGTGTAATTACCCATGAACATTCTTCCTATTTTTGTTTCTTTGAGAACAATGATGTAATTATCTTTGAAAATACACCAATATTATATTTTTGTCTTCTCTATTGTAATTAAAATAAATAATTTTATGTAAATATGAGAACTTGAGAAGTACTTATACAAACAAAAATAACAAAATGGATAAGACAGTCGAAAAGCTTATGGTGTGCAATTGACCTTTGTTAAGGTTTATTCGAAGAAGTGAACATTGAATGGGGCCCATGGTATTTCTACAAGAAGTTGGATTATTGATATCTTCCCTTTAAATGTGTTATATTTCACAAGCTGGTTCATTTGCAGGATGATTCCCCTTGTGATGGGTTCAATAAAAATTATGGTAAGAAATTTTTGATAAAAGGGAATATTTGATCATTTATTAGGAGGGTTCAATAGATATTATCAAAGATTCAAAGGAAAAATATTGGGGGGTGTTGGTGTTTCTCCCTTCGACCCAATTTCAGACCTTCTTTTGCGCGCAACAAATCCTAAGATATCGACAAGACAGAGAAAGGATTAGTTGCCAGCACTCGCAACATAGATGCTATCTCACCCAAGATACCTATTATGGGTAACTACCAAAAATAGGTTTTTGTATTTGGGTGGGGATTTATTCTCCAGTGGCACCTTACGAACTAGCTTGACCGAAGTCGATGGGTGTAATTCTTATTCTTACTATGCATAGATAAGACACTATTTAACTTATCCGTCGAACAAGACTATAACAACAATATAATCTTTAACACATTGGTTATTTATCAATAGTGTGACTCATGCATAAGAGTACTCATTCCTAAGAAAATACATAAACACTTATTCACAATATACATTCCTAGGACTTAAGCACATTCATCATATACATTCATGCGACATAAACACATTCATCATCTACTCAATGAAATAGTATTTAACATGGAAACCCATATGGGAAAAAATGCAAAGGTGCTCTTCATTTGACATGAGAAATATATGGAACCTTTTTTCTACATGCTCAGCTACAGAATCTATTCTAGATATTCTTCTCTTATCTGTATAGACTTATCTCTCCATGCATGCTCTCTATTCTTGTGCCATTTGATATTCTCCTACTTCACTCTAATGTCGATCCACACACAACCTAGACCAATAGTACTCTTCTCTTTGACTCTACTGTCAATCTACACATAGCATGGATTGACTACTCTTCTCTTTCACTCTACTGTCGACCTGAACACAACTTGGATTGTCTATTCTTCTTATAGACACAACTGACGAACTAGGAAAAGTAATAGCAAGCAGTAAACAAGTAAGTCTAAGTAAGTCCCCTCTGGAAGTAACCCACATACATCTTAGGTTATTATTTCTATAGACACTTTAAATGTCGCATCAACCTACTTCATTATGTTAGGCAATAGGTTGTTATTCCTATTCTAGTTACACTTGTTAGTAGGCATTGTTAGTTTTTCAACATTAAGCTAGCATATCATTAGGATCTTTAATTGAGAGAACAAAAAGCACAGCAATCAAACACAAGAGACAATGAACATAGTGTTTTTCCTCAGGGAAACCATAAATGGAGAAAATCCCACAACTTCCTCAGAGATAGAATTAGCACCAAAGTGAAACCCAAAAACAGTAAGACAATCTCCCAATAGCAGTAAACTCTTTCCTCTAGCCCCAATGTATTTCTCTTCCTCAACTATGCACTACACTTGAGTGTGTATGAGTTGTGTGCTAAATAGAGAGTTCAACTCTTTATTTATACTAATCTTGACATGACTAAAACCCTAATAGGGCCGACCTCACTAGGAGAGTCTAATAACCCTAGTGCCCCGGAACTGTGAGGACTTCAACCCTTAAAACAATAGGAGGGTTACCCACAATGACTTGACATGACTTGTTTACATTATAGATTCTCCCGATAGGAACATCGGGGCATGACATGGCACAAGAACATCTCGGAATAAACATCAGGTTACAATAGATAAGAAATACAAGTGAATACATTCTGAAGTTACAATTACATCAACAGGCACTATCAGCCCAAAATACAAATATGCTCTTACTCCTTACATCACATGTGACTCTAGCTGACTTCATACCCATGATCTCTCAAGCTTTAATTTCCAACCATTGCATCGATGTGTGCCTTTTCTATCATGGTTCCTTTTGTTGTGGTTGATCTCTCGCCTCCTTTCGTTCAATCACAACTTCTCTTCTTTCACGAACTCTTCTTTGGTCTCCTCCTTTCCTTTAGTCACAACTTCTCTTCTTTCATGAACTCTTATTCCAAAGGAGTGGACGAATCTCATGAAAATGATCAAGTTAAGTTATCATTAGTTGAAATTACTATGGTATATCAATTATTATAATTATTATAATTATATTTTAAAAATAAAAAAGTAGAGTTGAAATAATGGATTTTTATGATTTTTTATTTTAAATATATTTAATAAACTTAAAAGAATAAATTAATGAAAATTTGTTATTTATTTTTTACTTATGTATTATGATGGTTTGAAAAATATATAAGTAAAATATAATTAGAATCTAATAATTTATTAAAGATAAATAACATAAAATGTTTAAAAACGTCCCTCTGTTAAAGTTGAAGCATCCAAGGACAATCAATAACAACAATAGTAGTAAGTTAACAAACAAGTTAAACTAGCATACGTAAAGAAGAAAACAACGTGGTCACATATATAAAATAATTTTCATTTCTTTCAACTTAACACTCCCAAATGTTAAAGTTTAAGCATCCAAGGACAATCAATAACAACAGTATTAATAAATTAACAAACAAGTTAAACTAGAATACATAAAGGATAAAATAACGTGGTAACATATATAACATAATTGTCATTTCTTTCAACTTAACACTCCCAAAGGCCCCTGTGTTAAAGTTGAAGCATCCAAGGACAATAAATAACAACAATAGTAATAAATTAACAAACCAGTTAAACTAGCATACGTAAAGGAGAAAACAATGTGGTAACATATATAACATAATTTTCATTTTATTTTAACTTAACATGTTAAACTAGCATACACAAAGGAGAAAAGAATGTGGTTTAGACCTTTCAATACCTTCACAAACCCATCCATGACATCATAGCCAACATAATTTTTGTATCTTAGTGTTTGATACAATCAATGACAAAATACCTTGGACTGTATAGTATTTAAAAATTTCATCATCTATAACATTCTACAACATATTAGTAACAAATTCAACTATTCTATGAGAATTTCAAAAAAATAAACTTATGTATTTGATAATGCTAAAAACAAATTCAATATAGAAATAAGCATAGGCATGTAAAACCCATTTATCCACTTGTAACTATTTTGTGCTTGCCATGTTAGGATTATAATCCTCCCTTGTCCAATTTGGTCATTATGTCTAAATCAAGGGTCATGTCTAAATTGGGAATCCTTTCAGTCTATTTTTAGTCACTAGCACCATTGGGTCCACTTGGACTAATTGGGATACATGCAGCAACTACTAAAGTGTGGGGAACACTAATTGAGTCCAACTGCCACTTATTTCACTTGCATGAATCAGTTTAGGATCCTCCTAGATCAATCCTACAAATTAGGATCCACTGGGAGTGCCGATACCAACCTCCATCAGTTGAGTTCAGTTGGTGACTAGTCAAGCTTAGTTAGGAGTCAGATACATTCATCTCTAGTTCCCTACACTCAGTTCTGTTCAGTTAGCGCTAGGATTGCATGGCTGCATGCAGGTGAGGTACATTTACTCACCTACATCACAGAGCTAAACTAGTCAACACTGAATTAGACACATGAATTTGTATTTTGAACTCCGATAATTATTTAGACAAGATCAGTTAACCATTCAGTTAAGTAAATTCCAACCAATTCGAATTTCCTCACATGGATTTGAATTGCATGTTGCTACTTAGCCATTGTACTTCATTGTAATTAAGTATCTAATTACTTTTGATTAATGAAATATTTCATAGTTGCAAGCCATTTTTGCATTGTTTCACTCTTCAATTTTTGAGTAAAATTGTGTGATCTTTCTTGTGAGTTGTCTGTGAGTCCATAGATCTTTATGCTGAATTTTACATGGTATCAAAGCCTCAGTAGGACAAGGCACTTCTCCTACTACAGATTCATACTTGGATCCATTTTTTTTTAGCAAAATTGCTCTTTCCAGTACTACACCAGAAGCGGAGAATTTACCACTTACCACTTAATATCCCAAGTTAAGGAATTGTTGATCAAGCTTGCTTGATCAAATATGCTGGGTATGAAGGAAATTCCAAAAGTGCAGACTTTAAACCTTATTTTGTCTATTTGATTGTGTGATTTATAGGTTTATCAATCTTGTTCAGTTCATTCTCTACAAGCAACTCAGTCTCCTTCACTGCATTCGCTATAGTAGCTCAGTCTTCTTCACTACATTCTAGATGGCCCCTATGTTGGAGACATTTACCATCATACACACTCTTTTTGGTCAAATTGGCCTAATTAAACCACCATCCTAAGTATAATTGACATTAATTGACATTAGTGGAGCATTAATTGCCATCATCGAGTCACACCCATGCCTACCTACAGTCAAGGAGGCTAACTGGAGCACTCCGGGGGTGATCTGAGTGATATTAATGCACCTAATTTCTAACTGGTGGTTACAATCAGTTCAACCAGTCAGTTAAGGTGCCTCCTCTCATTAAATATATTATTTAATATTATTTAATGATCTAGAGTCAATAGGGGCACCTCCACCAACTTTTGATGATTAGTTCAGCTTCAGTTAACCTCATCGGGGTTCATTGAAGTCATGGAGCACTAGCACTTGATGGTTGGATTGCTATGACATGTGTTTGATCTCCTTCAGTTGAGATTCAGTCATTTATTGCACTCTAACTTTAGTTAGGGTTTGGTGAGTCAATTAGGGTTTTGGTCAAGTGGTTAACTGAGTGTGAACCAATGGTTTAGAGTCAGTTAAGCCAGACTCACTCATTGATCTCAAATTGCCTCCTTAGGTATTCGAATTCCTGATGGATTCAAGCTATTGCTTGACATTGTTATTGTAACCATTCATTGTTTATTAAATATACAAAGAGGAAACCAAAACCGGTTCCGATTAACACCATTTCATGAGTTATTTGCTGATTAATTCTTGATGAGATTGATTATTTGTTCCTAGATCATGTGCAATATTAATATGGTATCACAGCATACGGCGAGACAAAGATCTGTCTCTCAAAAACAAGCTTTTTGACAGATTTCTCCACGAAAAGTGAGCACTAACTCAAAATTACAGCACTGCACCAGAAGCCAAGGCTTACCACTCAATATCCCAAGTAAAGAACTTGTTGATCAAGCTTGCTTGATTGACTATGCTGGGTGTGATGAAAGATTAGAATGTGTAGGTTGTCCGACCTTATTTTTCCCTTTCTATTTTGATTTTCAGGTTTCTACAAGTGAAGCATTCACTATAGCACATCCAGATGGCCTTCTCAGCAGATCTCTTGACTCCATACAATTTCCACTCATGGAAAAGTTATATGGAGATTCAGTTGCACTCCAAAGGACTTTTTAGAGTCACCATGGACACTAAAGTTGAGCTTGGATCCGCCATAGAAAAAGCAAGATTCTTGAACAAGAAGGATGAAGCCTTTAGTTTCTTGTGCCTCTCTATTTCCCGAGACCTTCTCTTCCATCTTATGGATTTGAAGACAATGAAAGAAATATGGGACAAATTGGAATCTCTATATGGAAAGCATGATGAATTGAGGGTTTACCAGCTTGAAAATGAACTCATGTCTCTCTAACCTTCCAATTTTGAGATTCTAAATGATTTCTTTACAAATTTCAAGCATACTATTTTACTCTTGAAGCAATGCAGTGTGGAGAAGGAGGATGATCACCTCATCCTTGCCATTCTCTCCAAACTTGGGGCTAATTATTCACTTTTTGTTTCTACATTCTGTGTGGGGAAGTTCACAACCCCTGGATGGAAGATTCCTACACTCAATTCCTTCATTGAGTCCCTAACAAATGAACATCAATCTTCCAGAGATCTTTCGGAGGAGAGATCACCAAGATTGGGAACCACACCATGCGAAAGGTCATGCCCTCATGGCAAGCACTTCAAAGTACAAAGCACTGCTAATTGAATTTGGAGCTTCAAATCACATGATGGCTAAAAAAGACTCCTTTTCATCCTTGGATACCGGCAAATCCATTCCCATCCACATGGGAGATGACTCCACCATCATTTCCGAAGGACAAGGTACTGTAGATCTTGAAAATGGTTTTTTCTCTAATGTTTTGTATGTACCGTCTCTAGCAGCAAATCTCCTTAGTGTCTATCAGATGAAACATACCAAAATGCCTAAGAGAGTCTCTTTCATCCCAAATTATGTTGAGATAATACAAATTTCATTTGGGAAACTCATTATAAAAGGCCTTGCAAATCATCATGCAAAAGCCTATGAGTTCTCTCACTTTGTTGTGGATGCAAAGCCCACTACTCTGCTAACTCATGGAAATGAGGTTATTAGGCTATGGAATGAGAGGTTTTTCCATATTAATTTCAAATAGTTGAAGCAATTACAAAAACAATCCATGTTTGAAGGCCTCCCGATCATCAAGGCAACCACGGGAGTCTGCAAGTGCTGTGTGATTGGAAAACACCCTGAGCACAAGTTCGAACGGGGGAAGGCAAACCGAGCTACAAGCATATTGGGGCTGATACATTTTGATATCAGTGGTATAATTCCTGTCACATACATGAATGTATCAAGGTACCTCCTTACTTTTATTGATGATTTTTCAAGTTATACATGGGTTTTCTTTCTCAAAAAGAAATTAGAAGTATGTGAAAAATTTTCTGAATTGAAGGCCTTGATCGAAAATTCCTTTGGGCTTAAGATAAAGATATTGAGATCTGATAATGGAGGGGAGTATGTTAGTAATGATTTTCTATACATATTCTCCCAAAGTGGTATTCAGGTTCAGCATTCAATTCCCTACATTCCCCAGCAGAACAGAGTAGCGGAAAGGAAGAACCGATCTCTCAAGGAGATGACCATCTGTATGTTGGAGTCAAAGAAGCTTGCTGAATATTTGTGGGCTGAAGCCATGCATGCTGCAGAATACATTTAGAACAACGTGCCACACTCATATATGAAAGGAAAGACTCATTTCAAATCATACTTCAGACACAATTTGGTTGTGTCGAACCTACGGGTGTTTGGGTCCACTGCATGGGCCCGGATTCCGCTTGATAAAAGAATGGCTTTGCAACCACAAAGCATAGAATTTATGTTTAATGGATATCCTAATGAATATAAGGGATTCAAGCTGCTGGATATCAATACCAAATAGATCATCATTGAGATAAAAGTTCAATGAGCCTCTTCAGGAGGTGGAACTAATGAAGGAGAAAACTGCTGAATTTCTTTCCTATTCTACCGAATATTTGGATGATGAAATTGGGGGTGATGACCCTGATTTGGATCCTCTGATTTATGATATCAGTGTGTAGCAATAATTATATGATGAATCATAACCCGAAGTCCAAAATCATCTTCCTGCATGGGCCCAATAGACACTCTCCTCCGTAGGAGACAACATTGGAAATATGGATGATCCAAGGAGAACCTGGTTTGATCTCCAAAGAGAAGGTATTGTGCTCTATTGTTTTGATAATTTGCTGTATGAAAATTGATATTTTATGATCATTTCAGATCCAAAATCCTACTACCATGCTCTTAATGATCCGATATGGCAAGTTGCCGTGGATGAAGAGATGAATTCTCTTCAGAAAAACACTACTTGGGAGCTAGTTTCTCTTCCTTCGGGAAGGAAATTGGTTCAATGAAAGTGGGTGTTTTGGACCAAGCATGTAGAGATTCACATGCACTACATCAAGGAGCTAGTGCATGATAGGACCATCATTCTGCAATACTGCCCAACTGATGAGCAGATTGCAGACATCTTCACCAAGATATTTTTAGAAAAGAAGTTCACTTACCTCCATTCACTATTGGGGTGAGTTCATCAAGGTGATCCAGACTAATTTTAGTGTTCATCTTGATGGGGGGTTTTCCCATTGGGTTTTCCCTCTTTTCCTCACTTGGTTTGTTTTTGAGCATTGTTTTAGTTTCATCATTGTACAGGGTGACCTATGGCCTTACTTGTCGGGGCCTTAGCATTTTTATGCATCTATGTTTTCTAACTCTTCCTGAGTATAGCTTAAGGGTGAGTGTTGGAGACATTTACCATCATACACACTCTTTTTGGTTAAATTGGCCTATTTAAACCACTATCCTAAGTATAATTGACATTAATTGACATCAGTGGAGCATTAATTTCCATCATCCAGTCACACCCACACCTACCTACAATCAAGGAGCCTAACTGGAGCAATCCGGGGGTGATCTGAGTGATATTAATGCACCTAATTGCTAAGTGGTGGTTACAATCAGTTCAACCAATTAGTTAAGGCACCTCCTCTCATTTAATGATTATTTAATATTATTTAATGATCTCGAGTCAACAGGGGTGCCTCCACCAACTTCTGATGATCAGTTCATCTATAGTTAACCTCATCGAGGTTCATTGAAGTCATGGAGAACTAGCACTTTATGGTTGGCTTGCTATGACATGTGTTTGATCTCCTTCAGTTGAGATTCAGTCATTTATTGCACTCCAACTTCATTTAGGGTTTGGTGAGTCAATTAGGGTTTTGGTCAAGTGGATAACTGAGTGTGAACCATTGGTTTAGAGTCAGTTAAGCCATACTCATTCATTGATTTTGAATTTCCTCCTTAGGTATTCAAATTCCTCATGGATTCAAACTATTGCTTGACATTTTTATTGTAACCATTCATTGTTTATTAAATATACAGAGAGGAAACCAATTCCGGTTCTAATTAACACCATTTCATGAGTTATTTGTTGATTAATTCTTGATGAGATTGATTATTTGTTACTAGATCATGTGCAAGATTAAGACCCTCTGATAGAGATTCTCACTCCTTTCACCTATCACTAGTGGAAGGAGGACATGGAGATGCAGCTATGCTCCAAAAGAATCTTCATACTTACAATGGAGGTAGAGGGAGAGGAAATCCATTATGTTGACAAAGAAAAGTACTTCAATAGTCTTGATGAAGCCTATGGATGCTTGTGCCTCTCAATCTTTCAAGATATTTTCTTCCACATCAATGGATTGAATAATCCCAAGCAGGTTTGGCATAATCTTGCATCCTTAGTTGAAAATCAAGATGATATGAGGATCTATCAGCTAGAGAATGAGGTGATTTCTCTTCATCCATCCAATTTAGAAACACTAAATGACTTCTTCACTAAATTCAAGAATCTAGTGTTTTAGTTGAAGCTGAGCAAGTTTGAGAAGGAGGATGATCAACTCATCCTTTCCATTCCCTCAAAACTTGGTGTAGACTATTCAGTATTTGTATCAACATTTCATTTAGTGAAGCTCACCACTCCAAATCGAGGAATTCCTACTCTAAACTCCTTCACTGAATCTCTCACTCAGGAGCATGACAAGTTGATCTAAATGGGGATCATTGAATCTCTCACTCAGGAGCATGACTAGTTGAAAAAGGACCTAAGGTAGTGAATGATAAAGGGAATCAAAAGGATGATTTTCCTGTGGAGAAAGAACAGTCAAATGAGCCTTCAGGTTCAAAGAGAAACAAGAAGAATGGTAAAGGAAATACAATTTGTTCTTACTGTGGGAGGGGCTTTCATCTAGAAAGATTATGTATGAGAAGAACAATCAATGAGATGGATCTTATTCTGAAGAAACATAACATTACTATACCTACTAGTGCAAGGAAGGCTGGCCATAGAGAAGAAACTGAAGAGCATGAAGAGACATGCCATGCACTGAAGGCTAGCTGATCAACAACACATGCCTTCCTCATTGATTTTGGAGCTTCCAATCATATGGTTGCATCCAGAGAATCATTCTCTTCCTTGCAATATTTTGATGGTCCGATTATTCAGATGGGAAATAATATCAAAGTTCGAGCCAAAGGGAAGGCGTCTATCAAGCTTGAACATGGAAAGTTCAAATATGTGCTTGATGTGCCCTCCTTAGCTGCAAATCTGTTATCTGTATACCAAATGACTCATACTAGCTCTCCATAGTGAGTCATATTTGGTCATGACTCAGTGGAGATCACATATATATCTACTGGGAACATCATAGCAAAGGGTGCTACAAATCATGCTTCCAAGGCATATTAGTTCTCACACATCATGCCATTTTTAGAACCAGTGCACTCTCAACAACAATTTGCAAGGGAAGGTAAAAACATTTCATCTACTTCTTTTGTAGTTTCCACTAGTATTGTAGATCTAGTTGTATCAGTTTATGAGATTGAGATTCAGGGTGATTCAGATCCAGATCCAATGTCTACTTTCAAACTGGAAGCTAGGAAGATGACTGGAAATCCATCAGACATTTCGAAGACTAAGAACCTTGTGCTATGTCATGCAATATTACCTCCTTCATAGAGATGCAATAGAATTCCTGTAAGATGCTACATGGAAAAGGTTCAGTCTCACTACATTCAAAAGAATAGAGTGGATCACACACCTCTTCATCCAAAGTTAGGCAAAGGTTACATTCCTCCTTCCTTCAATCATCATTTTGGGAGAATATGGAGAAGTCTACATGCTAGGCCCCAGGATACTTGTGCACAGAACATCATGCATGTTGCTTTGCTACATCACATGGATTGTAGCAACACATTTTCAAGTTTTTCAAACTTGAATCCTAATTCTATCTGCTTAGTTAGAGGGGGAACTTTTTTCCCATGTGGTTTTTTCCTTGGTTCCTTGTATTGAGTAGTTACTTTACTTTACTTGTTGTAATGGGTGACCTATGGTCTTAGTTACAAGGGTCCACAAATTGTCCAAGTTAGAATTCAAGGGGGGCGTTAGGATTATAATCCTTCCTTGTCCAATTTGTTCATTATGTCTAAATCATGAGTCATGTCTAAATCAGGAGTCCTTGCAGTCTATTTTTAGTCACTAGCACCATTGGGTCCACTTGACCTAATTAGGGCACATGCATGAGTTACTAAAGTGTGGGGAACACTAATTGAGGCCAAGTTCCACTGATTGCACTTGCATGCATCAATTTTGGAGGGCCTCCTAGATCAATCCCTACAAATTAGGAGCCACTGGGAGTGCCGATACCAACCTCCATCAGTTGAGTTCAGTTGGTGACTAGTCAATCTTAGTTAGGAGGCAGTTACATTCAGTTCTATCTCCCTAAACTCAGTTCTATTTAGTTAGCGCTAGGATTGCATGGCTACATGCAGGTGAGGTGCATTTACTGTCACATGCCCCAAATTGCAAAACATTTTTTGTTTTAAGAAACATTATGTTATATTTTATTATAAAGTTTGTAATTAATGACCAAGTGGGATCAAGGACAATTGAATGTAATTGTTGAATATTTTATTAATTAATAAATGATAAATGAAACAACAACTTAAGGAGGCTACTAAATGAGTGGTTTACTGGTCACTTGGTGGAGTAGGCTGGGTTGAGAGCGGATCGACACTTGCCAGCATCCTCAAACTACTTCTAGTTGTTGCAGGAGGAAACTTCCCTATTTTTGTGGTCATGTTCCCCAAGAAAGTGTAACCAGAGCAAGTGGCTCATTAAGTGAAAACTGACCCAAAAGACCTAGGCATGCTAATAAAAATTCCCATTGAAGAAAGCTGAGGATGCTCATTCTTCACTTGTGAAAATTCTGAGTGAATTAAGTGCACAAGAAAAATCGATCGAGGGGACTAATAGAAGTTAGTTTTGAGTGAAAAGTGCTGAAGTTCTAAACTAGTGCAGCTATTCTAAGCTAAGTTAATACTGCTGCAAGAAGAACAGATTTACTGCTGAATACTCAATAGAGTTGCACATGATTACTAAACTACATCTCTCACCCAATACTTCTACCAGGTGGACCAAGAGACAAGCTCGGGGGTCCTGAGATTTGTAGTTCAGCTATCTCCAGTAGTTGGTTGGGAGGAATAGGTTCCTTAAGCTGTTGTCACCTCTTCTACTTTTCCAAGTTCTACATGATTTATCTAGTTTTCTAATTGTATATTTACATCTAGAAGGATTGAGTTTAATCAATAATGTGTTATGTTTCTGTTCTGTTGTTGTTAGGATTAGTTAATGAAATATTTTACTGTGAAAAAGATAGTCAAATGTTGGACTATATAGATTAGGGCAAAATGGTTAGAAGAATTTCTAGTTTTACTCATAGATTAAAAAAAAATTACCTAACTCTATTTTTCCACACCTTTTAAAAGGAAGTACTCTTGTATAGTAGGTTAGATTAAATTCTGAAAGTATTGAATGAAGTATGCTTGAATGTGTTTATTTACCTTCTATAGATTTCATAAGAGTTAATCCTAAGTATGTTGTTCCTTTCTATTTCAGATGTTTTACTTAGACAGAGTACAGTGTCTTAACATAAACAAATCTATCTCTAAGAAAGATTTAAAAATATATATACACTTAGTTTGTGTACTTAATTAAACAATGGATAGATTATTTACTATAAGCTTACTTATATAGTAATTAAAAGACATTATAAAAACATAAATTAAACAAGCAAGGTTAACTAAGAAACAATAAATAAGGCTAGAAATTTACTGAGTAATTTCATTATTAATCTAAGTAAATAGAAACTAAAAAATAACATTATAATCAAATACTAACTATGTATTAATTTAAAATTACTTTAGGGTTTTATAAATAAAACCTATATTGAATAAAATATCAAAATTAGGAATATCATTACCTTCTCTTTTACTAGCACAAGGATTTTACAACTTCACCCAAAATTAATTAACATATACATTGCTCATTTGTATAACCACAGTTATCCAATATATGAATATACAAAATTTTATACATTTCCACAAGAAACAATATTAAAAACTATTTGGGTAAATATAAACTAAAAAGTAAATAAAATTCTTTCAACACATTTCAACCCAGGAAAACAATAAATATTCATGAGGTATTATTCACCCTTTTTCTTCTATCTATTTACTAAACTAATTGTTTACTGACAGTAAAATCAATTTCTGTTCTAAAAACCAACTATTTGAATATTTAGTTTCTCTTTTAAAACATAGTCAAACAAATAACAATTGGAGTAACAATATTTCTGTTTAGGATTATTTAAAAAGAATTGAAAATAAACCAAAACAGATAAATGTACAACCTGTTATCATCTTCTCAAAACCACAGTAAATACATATATTATCAAATATATAGGTTACAAAACACTAAGCTTTGAGCTTATTCAAATTATAAATAGCATATGAACCCTAACAATTACTATAACCATATCAGTTACGGCCTGTTACCACCTAAGTTGTACTTAGTGGTTTTTTATCAAGTGAGCCTGGTGAACCGGACAAGGATAACTTGTTCAGACTTCAGAAGACCTGTGGAAGTACTTCTGGGAACTGCTTGTTGTACTATATCACATGTTCATACCCCATGGGGGAATTGTAATAAATGTTCTAGCATGATAGTGTCTGTAAAAGACTCGGTCTCTTAGACTTCATTTGTCAATCCAATCAGCCCAGGGTGCTTTTTCCCTTGGTTATTATTGGCTGTTGAACAAACGACTGATAATTTATGAGTTTTTCACTCCATACCTCCAAAGTTGGGGTGGTCGGCTTGGCATTTAGGCCTATTGAGGTTATTAGAGTCTATGTG
>LPNX011029294.1:249813-263460 GCA_001517045.1 Pseudotsuga menziesii
AGCTGATTTGATTGAAATCAGTCAGATCTGAAGCAGATTGACTGGATATGACAAATCCTTGGCTGAAGGAGGCGATCAAATCAGATCTCGAGTTGATCTTGAGCATCCTTTATGAGGAATTTCACCCTCCCTCTCTCCTCAACATGTTTTTGGCTCAACTAGATGATTTTTGGTGGATTCTTCAGTCAATAGGTTGATGTGTCAGTCAAATCAGCCCCCCGATTGACAGTTGCACTCAGTGAGACTTAGATCTGGCTCAGCTAGACACAGATCAGGCATTGATGGACTCTCCATCAGTTGATTTCACTTGATTCCATGAGTAATTGCGCCCCCCTGGGCTAGATGGCCTACAAATTGTATATATCCAGGCACAGGCTCCTCTTCCAAGCTAGTTAGAACTGGATTGAGGTGTTGTTGCTCTTGTACTGTATTGTTTTTTCATTCTAGAATAAATAAGCTTTGGAGGCAAGATCTATGGTGTAATTCTGTTCATGTGTGGATGTTGATTGTCAAATGCTTATGAGGTATAATCTGCTTTTGTTTATCATTGCTTTGCTGGTTAATTGTTGGCCTTGAAGGAGAGAGCTCCCTCCTGTTAGGGTAAGAGTTTATTCTAGTTTGATTTATGCTCTTACTGTTGCTTGTTCTAGATATATTGGATTTGTATGTATTTTAAGTTTAATTGCATGCTTTCCAATCATCTCTTTCGGCAGCACCTATGTTTTAACCATCTGTTTGTGCAAGGGTTTTCAAGATGCAGGTGATCTCGCTGGTAGAAGAGGTTGAGCTGGTTTGAATATTCCTCATCTTTAGTATCTTATGAATGACATATTCCCTCGGTGTTCCACCAAAGAAGAATCCAAAGCCCAACATTCCCAGGCTTCAAACACTCTTTCTCTCTCTTCCTCCTTTAAAAATTATCAAACATTCCTCAAACTGTTACTTTAAGGTTTCTTTTTAAATATGATCTATCTCATCAAGAAAATCATACATAGATCTAATTAGCAAGATCCCTTCAAATTTCTATATCTTAGTTTCATTGTGCACATAAATTTCAAATTCAAGAGATCTAGCTAAATTGCCTTAGTTTCGCAAGTAGTTTATTGAAAAATTCATAGCTTGCTGTTAAGGTAGTTTCATTTTCTGTTCAATAATTTCAATATTCTACAATATCAGTGCTTTTAATTGGATGCACAAACAGCAAGACAATATCCCAAGGAAATCTTGCTTTCCTTGGTTCCTTTTTCGTTGGTTTAGCTAGTTTAATTTCATTAATTTTTTGAGATAAAGTAGGCTGACCCAAAGGTACTCTTAAAGTGATTTGGGGATTTTTTTATTCTAACTCGCTCACTTTCATTTATCAGGTCTGATAGAGAAGAAATGAAGCTGCTGTCCAAAGTTTCTTTTGGAGCGCTCAAATCCCCCCAGGGGTCTCTCTTTTGTCGCATAATTTGTAAATTTTTTGTATAAACTGTAATATCTTGGTTTCATCCTGTATAAGGACCAAGAAATATCTATTTTATCAGTGCTTTAATATTCTAACCTATGTAGTAAAATCATCCTTTGAATAGGCTCTTTCGAGCCCATTCCCCATCCCCCCTGGGGGGATTCGCGTCGGTGCCATTTTCGTCGTTCTCTGCTTATTTCCTTTTACTAGTATTGATCTGATTCATAGGGTAGTATATTTGATCTTGTTGTTAATTCCATATTCCATATCTTACTTTCAAAAGTAATCATAATACTTACCCCATGATTTCCCGAGTGACCCGAAAGGGGAAAGAGATTCGTGGTAGGATTAATCAGAAAACCAGATTTGTATAGTTGTTTTATTTTTTCTATCATTTGTTTATCAGCATATTTAAAATTAACCCCTCCTCGATTCCCCGATTGAGATCCACTTGGATCGAAAGAGGTTCTTGGAGGCTTTTCTTTTAAACAAGAACACATCTCTTAAAAACTTATTAAAATTTACAAGACTCCAGTGTGTATGCTCTGCACTTGGTTGTGGTTCGTCTGATAAGTCAAGCTGTATCAAAATCACTTGGGTGACTAGCATAATTATGACTCACCCTCCCCAATTAACAAACCATCAGGTGAAAATCCAACACCTCGATCAAACCTTTACGGTGGAAAAATACCCAAAGGAAGAGGGAACCTACTGAAAAGTGACCTCGGGGCACCGATCTCTGTCACACCCTAACGAGTGCATTACGAACATAGCCCCAGAGATTCCATTTCAGCCCACATATTCCTTGCGGGTAGCCGTATAGGTTTTGTTTTGGACATACTCCAAGTACTCTCGGGTATATTTGGAGTCCCCCTTTAAGCCTAATTTAATCAATTCATACTTCAATTTTAACTTAAAACATACCAAGATACAATCACAAAACATTCACTCCAAGCACATGCAAGCACATTGATCTCTTTGATTTGACTCCATTATTAAGGCACTGGTCATTTTTGCTCCATATATATATTGTTTATTAGCTTTGTGCTTTCGTGTGTTATTTTCATATCTTGTCATCTTCAATTGTTTATAGTTAAAATATTCGAACTCCTAAGTAACTGATTCAGTTTAACATCACCACACTAAGAAATCATCCTTAGTAACTTAATAGGGTCTACCCCCCTTGGTTCCATTAGGAGTTGAGCCTAAACGGAGGAGTCAAGAACAAGGTGACAACCTTGACTCGAGACTTGCCCCCAAGGACACACCGAGTGGCTTGAATATTTCTGCGACATGATCCAGGTGTGTGAAAAGGTGGCAACACGGCCTAGTGGCCTTTTACAACATAGGACATGGCTTAAAAGCCTATACAAAAATAACTTTACTGAAATAAAAAATACAACCATGAAAGCCCCCCAATTTTTCCAACATGAAACAACCACTAGGGATTCAAAGACTTCTTAAACAACACATCACTAACTCGACCACATGGCCTTCCAAAATAAACAGATCACAATGTAGTCATGGTTGAGCAGTAAACCAAGAACAACCAAGTGGACAGTATCACTAAAACACCATACAATCAGTGCAAGAGAACCTCAAGCGAGACTGAGGATTACCAGGATGAACGCCATCTTGGATCCCTCCTTGATGGTATCCTTCAGCTGAGAGCAATTGCTTCGAAACCTGCATAGTCGAAAAAACCCCCAAATGTTAAATTCTTACATTTAAATAAATTAAAAATCAAATAATGGTGCAGAAGAGTGTTAGTGTTAGTTTTTAAACTATTTTGCTTACCGAAGAGTGGATGCTTGGTCGTAGTGGTAAAATGAACAAACCCTAGCCACAAGTAAGGGTGAACCAAACTTCAAGGAAGCTCTGTCAAGAGAAAACACAACGCACAATGTGCATGCCCGAAACCAAAACCATGGTGAAACAAAGTCAAAGACCACACTAAAAATGAGGCAGTGAAGACAGATAACCCTACACCCAAATCAAACACACAAATAAACAGCCAAGGCCACACTACGACAAATCAAGAGCAGTTCTCACTTTATCAAACTCACCATTGCACCAGTGTATGAAGAGTAACACTTGCAGAGGCAAGGTAACAACGAAAGGTAGCATTTGTAGAGTTATGGTAACAGCGACAGAAGGCTCATACACAACAAAAATAAGTAGACACGTAAACCCTTCATGCAGAGGAACTCAGAATGGCATAAAGGAGGCATGTATTCAATGTTTTAAGAAATGACTACAAAGGCATGTGGCCATGAGCTTGCAACTCATCCAATCCACAACAGAGACAAGAAGATTAGGAAAATGCAAATTTTTAGGGTTTTGGGATAGTTTTATATTGAACCCTAACTCAACAAAACCTAACCAACAAGCATTGACCACGTGGCTTTGGATATATTTGCGAAATGTGGGATTGTATTATAGTTCGAGATCTCTTTGGATCAGCCTGCATACAATAGCATTTTATAACGAGACTGTGGTTAAAAGCCTTTGTCATAACTCACAATATCATGAAATTATAAATGTGCATTTTATAACCCTAAAGAATCATATAGGAAGGTAATAGTTACATACACTAGGGTTTACATTATGTTCTATAATCTTAGAAATGGGTAAAAACTTATGTAAAGAGTTCTTCAACTTTATTTGCATAATAAACAACAATTTAGGAGAAACCATAGCATTGTAAAAGACCTTGTAAATGGATTAATCTTTTATGTTTGTGTGCTTGCAAACCTAAGATGATTTTTAGCTTGATTTTGTTAATCTAGGTATCAAACTTAGATTAGTATATCCCCCTTATGAGATGAAGATAACACGAAGGTTAAATCGAATAGATTTTTATAGAAAATAATAATTTTATTATTACACAAAAAGCAGTAATAATATAGTTTGAAGATATTAAATTTTTATCATTTCATCTCTAGTTCGTAAGTACTAGTATAGTTAGTAAACTATCTTATGCACTAGGTCTTATTTCCATGTGTGAATGTGAGTCAATGTACTTTATGAATATACCTATATTTTAGGTTTTGCTAAGTTTATTTAACTTATTTATTGTTGAAAACAAATACTCTTGAATTACCTCAGCATCAAGTAATAAAACATAAAAGGGATCTGCTATACAATTATCTTTCACTACAATTACATACAAGAGCTAAAGTGATAATAGACTGATAAAAATTGGATGAACGAGTTATAGTTGAAGCGAATGGAAGAACAACTTGACTATGTTCAATTTACTAGACACTTATTTTACTAGAAAACTAATTAAAACATAAATATATATACAGAACAACGATACCTCCTTTATTTGCTCAAAGCTGTAAAATAAATAAATTTACTAGCATTATATTTTTATGCTAGTTGAGATAATAATCTCGATATTGAAACTGGTGAAAAAATGTCTTACCTGTAAAGGACCTGTAAAAGAAGCATCACTTCATTGCATTAGCTAAAAAGCTAAGTAAGCCTCAATCTCAACTGAAGTTCCTTCATATTTTCACAAAACAATGAAACAAACTTAGCACTAGTAATTAAACAAATGTTTCAATTCGTGTTGTTCCAAATCATAACCTATTAAATCAAATCCTTAATAATGATTATGAAAACAAACAATTAAGTATGTAGAACTAGAATTTAACAAAAGAATTATTTCTAGTTTAAACATGTTTGGGTTAAGTATTAATAGCTAAATGTTCCTCAGTAGTGACGGTTGCAAACATTTAACGTCATATGAAAAATTTTAAATTTTTACGAATTTTTGGAGTATTACATGTGGTATCAGAGCACAAGTTCAAACACTAGGCCTGAATGAGGCTCAACCTACATAGATAAACAGTAGATTTAATGCATGCATATTGATTATTATTTTTCTTTTTGAAATGTTATTTCCATAAAACGTTTCTGAGCTAAATTGCAGTTATAGATTACCGTCAACTGAGGGTTCAAGGTTCTCCCATTGACATATGGCCTCTCCCTAAGGCTTAGAGGTTGACTCACTCCCCACCCTATTCCTTGTGAAATCATGCCCCCAGAGTCTTTAACATTTGTAGTCCCATAGCCAGCCTTGGTATTATATTAATTTGTACATAGTTACATGATATATCAAAATATACTTTATGTGCTTGAATTATCACTATCGCCATAGGTATCAACCTTAATTACCTATCCACAAAACATTCATCAATGGTAGGACCTTGGCCTTGAGCTCCTCGTCACGGTTTTCATACAATATTTACATTATGTACAATTAAATACCATGGGGTCAAAACTTGGGTATTACAATAATGGTGAAGAAAATTATGATAACGATGAGATGATGATGATGATGTTGAGGATGATGACATTGAAAATAATATCATTATATGATTATGATAACGATCATTTCCACCTTCAAAAGCGGGATTAAAAGGAAAAAAAAGTCTACTTACATATTTTAACGGTGTTGTGAAGGTCACAAAGGGTTACATAAGAAGTGTTGAGACAAAATTTGTCATTCCTAGTGGGGAAGAATTAGGAGAAGTATATTTTTATGTGTGTCCACAATCACTTTTGGTTGATATCGATTATAAAATTAAGCTTAAGCATATAAGTAACCAGTGCGAGTTTAGTGTACACACTTAACAATTTTATACCTTGGAAGAGCGATGGCATTATATTGGTCAATGACAATGAATAATGCTAATGAAATTTTTTATTCCTTAATAGATCAAGTTCACAATCTTACGTCTAATGTCTTATTACTATGAAATTTCAATTTCTCTCATGGGGGTTTATTTTTATTTCTTATTATTATGAAACTTAAATTTCTCTAATAGGGTTTTATTTTATTTTATTTCTTAAAGTTATATATCTGCATATTGTCCCCAAGTTGTAATATTCCTTACTCTATTTTCGAGAAATTCACAATTAAGCTTATGGTTGGATGCATTTGTGAATTTCATGTCAGAGTTAATAAATAAAATGACATATTTGGAATTTGCATGGTTTTATTTGAAATATGATATCGATAATTCCTTCATGGTCAAATTGTGTTTTTTCGTTCCTAGAATATTATATAGATGATCATGATTGAAGGAGTTATCACATGCATATAATATTGTTTACAAACTAGACAACCATTATTTTTATTTATTTATTTTATGTTTTTCCAAGGGAAAATATTAGTTCCTTGCTATTTCATTGAAATCAAAGGTAACATGGATACAACTTCAGTGCTAAGCTCATGAAGAATGCAACTATGGACATCATCGAGATACTACTGCTTCAGCTATCAGCCTATTGAGCTCATGGGAGTGAAACATCAAGTTCTTTAACTGCTATGAACTAGTCAATGATCAGATATACAAAAAATACTTCACAGTGAGCACATAACATGCTCGGGAATATGACTACATCCTCTGCCATACCCTTCAATACAAAGAGAAAATCCTACTAGTTCTGAAGTAGCTAATCCAAAGAAGCATTATACTAATAGTGCAGAAGAGAGTGGGTCATCCACCACCATCATCCAAAGGATGTCAAAAGTATCAACACAAAAATAAATAGGTGCTAAGGGCTAGAGAAGTTGGAAAGATCCTTGATCAGAACATTCACCATTGGTGAATTCTGAAAACATAAACTAGCCAAAAGCCAAGTTTAATGCTTCTTTGGATAATCTATCAGCCTTAGTATTGTGTTCTCTATATATATGAGTGGCCTTTAGCTGGATGAAGTATTATTCCAGCTCCCTAATACGATGACACCAGCCATCAAGAGTGAGTAAAGTAAGAGTTGATCTTTGATTGAACCCGTTAATGATAGAAGATGAATCTCCAAGGATATGTAAAGTGGGAAGGCCCATGATTTTAGCATAGTGAAGGAGTGTCCATAAATCCAGAAGCTCATATCTAGTATTAGTACTCATTCCAACACCCAATTCAAAGAAGAAATAGTGGTCCTGGCTGAGGAGTAAATGTACACCAATACCTCCGAAATGATTTGCTGATGCCCCATCAAAGAAACCAATAGGAAAATCAAAAGTAGATGTCGATCCAATAGCTCTCATTTTACATTTCTATTGGGAAGTAACAGGATAGAGCTGAAGTTGATCCCCGATGGACTGAACAACATGAAAAATATCAGGCTATTTGTATTCAAATACACATTTGTTCATTGTCAACCAGATTTTCCATGATAAAAGGAGAGGATGATACATCAGATTATTTCCTTTCCCGATCCAGGAAGTGACATTAAGAAGAAAGTTAGTCTCCTTCCAAAAATAAGGAATGGCAAGAGAGGATCTAATGAGGGTTGTTACTCGTCTGATGAAGTTGCATTCATGAAAAAGATGATCAATTGATTCTGCTGCTGATTTGCACAAGCAACACCTATTTGGTCCAATCCAACCTTTTTTAATTAGATTGTCCCAAGTATGTACCTTATTTGACAGACAGATCCAATTGACACATATAATATTCACTGGAATGTTCAATTTCCAAATCTTGACAAAGATGCTAGCTGGCCTGCTGGTGACAGAGATATTTGCAATCAGTTCATACATTAAGGTTGTTTGAACTGAGCCTGTCGACTTGTTATACATCCACACCATAGTATCAAGTGAATTGTTGATGTGTATCCCACCATGATGTAAGCCTTTTATGTAATTTGACCATGCTTCCTTCCAATGACCACCCAGCTATAACTTGTCTGCAAAGAGACAATAATCAGTGGAGGTGGAAGCAACCCCATGATTGAGTACATATGATACTGTAAGAATACCATAATCTTCCAGATATAGTCTAAGATCCTCTGGTAAAATATAATCAGAAGCTAAAACAACAATGGGATCAATGCCCACTTTAATGTTTTTTTCATTGCCGGTCTTCCATCCAAGACATCTAGTGATCCATGTAATGGCTCTGATAAAACCATTCCACATATGAGAGGTACCCTGGACTTTGAAGGAATGTTGTTTGAGCCAGACATCAATAGGTAAATTCTTGAGGTATTTATGCTTAATGATCTGGGACCAGAGTCCATCTCCATTGAGTACAAGCCAGAAACTTTTGGTTCGCAAGGCCAATCTAAACCAATCTAGATTTATTATGTTCCAGCCACCTAGAGCATATGGCTTAGAGAGGGTGAGCCAATCCACGAGATGATATTTATGTTTACCTTGTGAGCTTCCCCATAAAAAATTGAAGATGTATCTCTGAATGTATTTCAGTATGGTACTGGGAATATGATATAGAGAGAGCCAATACACCACAAGACTCATCAAAACAAATTTTACTAGAACCAATCTTCCACCCAGAGTGAGTAGCTTATAAGTCCAGTTACTCAATTTTTTTTTGAAACTTCTGTACAAACCATCTCCAGTCCTTTATACCATATCCTAGCGGTTTGAGATAATATCCGAGGTACTTAAAAACAGTGACAATGGGCTCCATTTTGTATGACATAATATTGTAAATTTGATGTCTAACCGGCTCATCGACATTATTGAATAGAAATGAAGATTTTTCTGCATTGATTTCCATACCTGTATCGGAACAAAAAGTATCCAAGATGACTTTATATTGCTACCACTCAGCGAGTGTACCTTAACCAAATAGGATAGCATCATCTATGAAGAGAAGGTGTGTAAGATACATACTATGAGCCATTTTGATGCTTGCTAAATCACCTCTTACAAGTGCCTTATTAATCAATAAACTCAATCCTTCAATGATCAGAATAAATAGAAGGGGAGATAGGGGACATCCTTGTCTAATACCCCTCGAGACTTGAAAGAACTTTGATAGGCTCCCATTAATAAGAACATTAAAATTTGCAGACTCCACACAGCCCATGATCCAATTCGCAAAGTTAGCAGGGATCCCAATTTGTAAAAGAACCGGCCTCAAGAAAGACTAGTTGACCTTATCAAAGGCCTTCACCAGATCAAGTTTCAATACCATCACATTTTGGTTTTCAACCTTGATAGTATGGAGGGCTTCTTGTACAATACCAATAGGTTCAATGATCTATCTATTATGCAGGAACCCAAACTGATGCTTGGTAATAGCCTTATCAAGCACTACCTTAAGTCTGATAGCAGCCAGCTTGGAGATGGTCTTATAAATAAGATTGCACAAGGAGATGGGTCTATAATCATCAAGAGTAGTAGGCGTGTCACACTTAGGTATAAGGTTAATAAAGGTGGCACTGAGGGCACCTATGACTCTACCCTCTAACCTAGAGTGTTCAATAACTTTCAAAATGTCCATCCCAACAAGATCAAAGAAGTGAAGGTAAAACTCCACCGGCCACCCATCTGGTTGGGGAATTTTATCTTTTTTGAATCCTTTAAGTACATCTTCAACTTCTTGTAGAGTAAAATCAGACATGAAGAGCTCATGATCATCTTCCTGTACAAAGGAAGGAAATAATTTGATAACATTAAGTTGAGCCTCTATATTAGTTTTACCATCATCCGAGAAAAGCTCCGAGAAGTGTTGAACACCCATTACATTGTTATTGTTATATAAAATGCATTATGATCACATTTTTGTGAGGATTCGATGTTCCATTATTATTTATTCCACCCATTTGATCCTTTCTTCCAAGTCTTGAATTTGTAGTGAGTTGTTATTGCAACATACAAAATCTCAAAGTTGTATTATTGGTAAGGGAACGCACATTTCCAAAGGAATGAATATGTTGCTAAAGTTAAGAAAAATATCTCAGCTTTATGCTTATATTGAGTCCTTAAAGTAAATTTCCATGACTATTCATTAATGGTTTCCTAAATCTCGCTATATTTAAAGGATTGAAATTTACACCATTATTTCACAATCCATCGAATGAAGTGGAATTCGATACTTTGACTAAACCTGGTGTTTTGGACCTATATAGGAAACAAAAATTTCAAGTCAAAATGTATACATCATTATTTAGACAAACTATTGTGAGTTACTTGAGTTTTTCCCTTGATAAACTTAGTGTACATGCAAACCTATATAAGATCAAACTTTTGAAGGAATGGTCTCTCCCCAACAAAATTTTAGACCATGAAAGTTTTTTGGTTGGCATGAATTTCTACATAATTTTCATGTATGACTACTTACATATAGATTTCTCGCTAAACTAAGAGAAAAATGTAAAACATTTCTTATCTAGTATACAAGAAGATTGATCATTTCAGTATGCTAATAGTGTAATAATTAAACATGAGGGAATCAGTTGGATAAGTACTATCACGAAAAAGATGAATTACAACACTTGTAACAAGGAAATAAAGAGCTTAAATGATGATGCCATTACATACTTGGAAAGAAAACAAGCCTACACACTAATCAACAACCAGTTCAATTTATGAATTTAGACTTGGATTCAAGAACATCACTATTTGAATTGAGGAGCTTGTCTTCAACAAAAAAATATAGGTTATTTTCTTAGTAGACCTCATGTCTTCCAATGTACTCCTCATATCAATGTTATATGCATAATTTATGTATGGAACGATTGCAACCCCCTACTCCTTGGCTCTATGTATATTTCCTTTTTTCAACTCATAAGATGAGCACAATGTTACACAAAAAACCCTAAAAATAGGATATTTTTGAAGTATTATGTTGTATGAATCTTGACACAGGAGCATACTTATTTATGTGTTCCAAATTTGAAATTTACCTTAGGTTAGTGTTGATTTTGAATAAAAAATACAAGCCAAAATAACTTGCATAAATTTAAGAATTTTCACTACTTAGCAGTATATAGTAAGGGTTTCCACCTAGTAAATCTCAAACTATGTTACTTGTAGCAATTGTTTTGGCAGATACGTGTTGTAGCATTGTTAGATCAATGAAAACATTGACAAAAAATGTCAAAACTCCATTGAATAGATGTGAGTTTTTTTCTTCATTTTTTGGGTTTATATCTAATATGAAATCAAAGATTGAACCCTCAAGATGATGCTGCCCCATAGATTCATTCTTTGGTTTATTTCCATTCATTATTGTTGATATTCTCAAATAGTGTTCTCCACCTACATTGTCTTATGTGTGTCCTCAGAGGACAAAAAAGTTATGCTTTATTACTATACTGGAATAGTAAAGGTAGTTCACCCTCTTTGTCACACTTTATTACCTACATAAATTGGTATGAGTAGGGCCACTATTTTTCCTAGTAACACAAAGGAAGACAAATGGGATAACCTAAGGCCCATACTCATAAATTCTAGTAGGACAACATTTTCCAATAGCATTCCTCAATCTTTAATCATATAGTCCATCCATTACCTTTGGCATTGAAGCTACAACCCGCTGAACATGATTAAATCTTTGCTTCACTAAAACTTTAGCAAATTGAAGGGAATCCACAAAAACCTCTTTTTTCTAACAACTAGATTAATTTTAGCTTAATTATGAGAGGACCATAAAAACAAAACTCTAGAACTCTCGTGACATTATCCCCTTTATTTCCATTTTTACATTAACAATTCCCTAGATTGGGGAGTCCACTAAAATGAAACACCGTGGTATTATTCTATGTATGCTTGAAGGCTCCATTTCACATACTTTGGAAATAGGCCATTAGAAGGCTTGTGTATTTACCTTTTAACAATACATTGCAAATCAATATGGTCTAAATAACTCAATCCTGCAACAATAGGCCATCCTTGAACATGCCCCTTTTCAACCACTAAAATGATTTTGGAGTCCTCACTACCCTTGGTTTACTCATTTTATCTAAATCTATCTCTCTTAAATTCTAATATTAAAGTCTTCGTAATGATATTTCACCCTCCAAAATCAACTAATCACTGTAATTCGACACCAATAATATCCCACAACTAATCAACATGTTCTTAGATTTCTCCAAAACCTTCCTATCCTTTTTGTCTAATAAGTATTCAAAGAGTTGTCCCATCTCAATATGAATATTAAACATTCAAAAGTTAACAGATGTAATCAAGGTCGGACATTTATGACTTGGAAAACTAGATATTCAAAGTATATTTCAACCTCCTTAAAAATTCATGGAATAAAAGTAGTTTTGTCTCAATAAGGTTAAGGTTCGATTGTGAAGGTGGTGGCATGCCAAGGTATCTATCAAGGTTTATTCTATTTTATTTTAAATAAGACAACTTAACCACACATAAGTGCTTTTGTTCAATGATTTGATCCTTGACACAAGACCTCTTTGAAATATTTGTGATGCTTCTCTTGTTTTAAATGAGTGATTATATCAAAATATATCATCACTTTAATTGTATAAAAAGTAACATTATTGGAAATTTGTAACTCATGATTTCCATGAATTCTCAATTGATATTTTAGCTTGCTAATCTCCTATGTTTAAATACCAATTTCAAATTCATATAATTTGAGTATTGGTCATTGATAGCTCTGCTACACTCTTAGGCTATCTTTGAAGTGAACTTCTATGTGTCACATGAGTATCTGTACATGCTCTTTTTTTATATGACACTAAGCAGTAAAAATTTCAGACATATATGTATTTCCACGCAATAAAGAGGTTGATATTTTGTTTCTTAGGAAACCAACATCCATTATCACCCATTGAAAAGATGTAGTGCAAGCAATTCAAAATGTACAAAGAAACAAAAACATACAAGTATACAATAAAGATACAAGTATGTATATCAACCATAATAAGTTTCCATATTGTGTTAATGAGATTGATGAGGCTTTACAAAAAGTCTTGTAATTGGAATTCCCTTTGAATGTTTAAGAATTGGGTGGAGGTTCGAAATACTTGGGATATAACCTCAAATTCGATGGTTATTATAAACTTGATGAGTCTTCACTAATTGGTAAAATTGAAAAGAAAATTGGTCATTGGAGTAATTGTTTTCTTTTTTGAGGTGGAGACTTAGCACTAGCTAAGTTGTCCTTGGAGGCTATTCCACTGTACTAGCACTCCCTCACTTACATTTACAAAGGGGATTATATACCACATTAGGATATCATCTAGATAATAAAGGTGGTGTAGATACTCGTGAATATCATATAGTTAATTATCAAACCCTCACCTAACCTTAAGTGAACGAGGTGGGGTATCAAGCACATCCATCATTTTAGAGAAGCTCCAAGGGCCAATAATTTGGAACCTCATCATTCCTTATGTATTAAGTTCCTTTGCACATGAATAAGGCATTCTTGTATTCTCAATGAATATAAAATGCAATTTTT
>LPNX011029294.1:265532-285910 GCA_001517045.1 Pseudotsuga menziesii
GATGAAGTATTGAGGAATTCATAAGATAAATGTGGAGTATATTTATATATATGACGTTCGTAATGTAACAAATGTATTTGCAAGGACGGTGGATATGAATTTAGAGTTAACAATATGAACGTTACATTTGGTGCCTACATTTTGAAGCTAGTTGCATTAAAGAGGTGCATTCAGGTCAGTATGAAAGAGATTTGTAACTCACACTTATTCTTTATAAAATAACATGTCGGCTTAAATTAAATTTAAATTATTTTTTTTCTTTATAAAAATAACATGTAGGCTTAAATTAAATTTAAATTTATTTTAACACCCAAGAAGTGCATCCTACAAAACATGTATAAATATTATTAATTGAATGTCAAAATCTAGTGGTCTACACTATCTATTTTTTGGGGGTTTCCACCAATGTTGTCACCCAAATCCATTAATTAATAATTGTTATACATTTCTTCATAGATGATGACATGAATGTGGTGGACTATGGAGAGCATGACATCTAATAGTGAAATCTAGGAGATCTTTAAACCATTTAATGAGGATTTAGAGTCTATATTGAAGGGGTAGGGGGGTACACACTGTTTCATGGTACCTTGAGTGGGTTGAGTCCCTTGAAATTTTCTATGGATAAGAAATTCTCTACATGCATTCTTCTAGGTTATCTTTGTCCATGAATTCCTTCGTTACCTTATGTGCAAGTGCATCTAAAGAGAAGCAAGTGCATTCTCTTGATATTGATTAGGTTGGGTCAAGATGGTGGTTGGCCATGACTTGCATATTTCAAAGGAAAATGACATGATGGTATTGGAAGTTGTTAGAATATTTATGAGTAAATTCATGTAAGAAATTTTCCCACATCATGAGATTTCAACTAACATGCTCCCAATTCTAGGGTATATGCAAAAAAATCCACATTAACTTACCAATTGGATTTGTTTTATTCTCAATTCATTTGTGGATGTGGCCATTGTAAAAAATCAATATTAGAATTATAGGCCTTAAGTTTTATTTTTGAAACCATGGACCCTTAGTTTTGATCCATGAAGGGAAACCCAACTATATTCAAAAAATTTGGGTTCTTCTTCTTGGTGTTCCTATGATTTTATGCAATGAGGTTTCTTTAAAGAATCTCAATAATTCCATTGAGTATTTTGTCCCATTTGAAAATGGGTGGATCAAAATAATGGATATGGTGTACATATGCAGTAGTTAGCCAAAGTATTTATGTCAATCAAAGATACAAAGGGGTTGTATTTATATGTTTATTTAAACATTATTGTTGTTTTAGTATCTCTGAGAAAGAGGGTGTAATTACCTATGAACATTCCCCCTATTTTTGTTTCATTGAGAACAATGATGTAATTACCTTTGAAAATACACCGATATTAGAATTTGTCTTCTCTATTGTAAATAAAATAAGTAATTTTATGTAAATATGAGAACTTGAGAAGTACTTATACAAACAAAAATAACAAAATGGATAAGATAGTGGAAAAGGCTATGGTGTGCAATAGATCTTTGTTAAGGTTTAATGGAAGAGTGAACATTGAATGGGGCCCATGGTATTTCTACAAGAAGTTGGATTATTGATATCTTCCCTTTAAATGTGTTATATGGAACAAGGTGGTTCATTTGCGGGATGATTCCCCTAGTGATGGGTTCAATAACAATTATAGTAAGAAAATTTTGGTAAAAAGGGAATCTTTGATCAATTCTTAGGAGGGTTCAATAGATATTATCAAAGATTCAAAGGAAAAATATTGGGGGTGTTGGTGATTCTCCCCTCGACCCAATTTCATACCTTCTTTTGCAAAAAACAAATCCTAAGATATCAACCAGACAGAGAAAGGCTCAGTTGCCAGCACCTGCGACACAGATGCAGTATCACCTGAGATACCTCTTATGGGTAACTGCCACAACTAGGTTTTTGTAATTAGGTGGGGATCAAATCTCCCGTGGCACCTTACCAACTAGCTTGACCAAATTCGATGGGTGTAATGCTTATTTAACTTATTCGTCGAAATAGACTATAACAACAGTATAAGATTTAACACAGAGGTTATTTATCAATAGTGTGACTCATGCATAAGAGTACTCATTCATAAGAAAATACATAAACACTTATTCACAATATACATTCCTATGACTTAAGCACATTCATCATATACATTTATGTGACATAAACAAATACATCATCTACTCAATGAAATAGTATTTAACATGGAAAACCATCTCGAAAAAAACACAAAGGCACTCTTCATTTGACATGAGAAATATATGGAACCTTTTTTCTACGCACTCATGTCACGTCCCCATCCCTCAGACCGGCGAAGAGGATGTGACCAACACCAAGCATACGGGCAAACAGCCCCATGGACATGAACAAAAGAGATCAATGTTGAAATTAAAAGCTTAACATGATGCATAACAAGATGTACAATCCATCATTTTACATGCATAGTTACTCAATGCATAATTCTTTAATCATACAGCGGAAGCAAACATATACATAAACCAGCATTCAGCATGTTCATCATAACTCATTAAACATCAGTATAATTGCAGAGATGGAATAGCAGCGGTACTTATCTTTTGATGAAGAATCCCGCAACCAGCTATGTCGCTGCAATGTTCCACCCAACCATAGTCCAGCGTGCTCATCAATCTCTCAGCACACTACCACCCCCGAGCTGGGCATGATTCCTCCAAGGATAAGGGTCAATGCAGGCTTACACATAGCCAAGGGACATAATCAGCAAACCAACACAGCTAGGTTATCCGACCATCAACCAACCAGCCAAGCCAACACAATACGAAGACCAACCACTGCTTACATGTAGCAAAACTATCCCTTCACAGCCGTGTGAAGAAGGCAAAGACAACCAGGGATAATCCCAAACAAAATATGAACACAGCTCAAGTCCACCAGACAACACAGAGTTGTTCTTGGCCCTAACGTGGCCAAAACAACTCACAACAACACCCAAACCAAGGTATATCAGCAGCCCAAACTCACAATGAATGATGGAAACAATCCACAGCTCCAAAACTAGGAAAACTCAGCCAACAACACACACAATTACCCAATGGAACGACTGGGCAACATCACACAGTCGACAAAACAGAGGAGAGGCCAACTCCCAGCGTGGACAGAGGAAAACTCAACCCACGGATTGGAAATCCACATTGGTCCCAAAACGAAATTGGACACCACAGCCAACAAAACACAAGGAAGACAACAGTCCCAAACGAAATCAGTGAGCAGGGCTCACAACATGGAAAAACGACTCCAACAGTCTGTGCATGAGGGAACTTGCACCAAACCATAAAACATAGAGGAAAACATACCGATTCCACTCTGTGGAAAACGTGAATGACCACCAATAAGCAGCTCCTCTCTTGGCTGCGTGAGAAGTTAAGGCAGCGGGAGAACAACTCGCTAGTCTCTGCGCAAATGGAAAGAAAGCCACAACGACCGACGAATAGCGTGAGTGTGAGCAACCGACGCGGTTCCTGTGGGAGGATGAACAGACCACGATGGAGGACGAACAACCCATAGAGAGCACGCGGGGTGAGAAGCCCGACCAACTGCCTGCATGAGGATGAAAACAAAAGCGGTGGGGAGAATGCAGTCATGGGAGAGTGGAGTGAAGGCAGTCGTGGGTGGAGTGGGCACGTGAGCAAGAGGACTGACAGTCCTGCCACCCCACTCCCAAAGGCAATAACTGCCTTAACCACCAGCCATAACTGCTCCCAACAACAACCAATCCATTGAAGAGGTTGGTGAAAAAGAAAGGTGGCAAAACAAACAAGGTGGCAAGACATGGGTTTTTCCCCGATAAACCAAGGTTTCACATCCCCCACCCCTTATCCTTTGGAACCATGCCCTTTTCATTCAATGTTGCACTGTCGTAGCTGGTTGTGGGTTTATTTTATTTGATGTGCGTATTTACATGATGTCAAATTATAAGGTGCTGGATAGCACGAAACACCATCGGCAACTATCCCCATTGCTGAACCTACACAACTAAATCGATGATGGTGTTTTTTCCTTTAGCTCCTCACCACGATTAATTACATATATATACATCATGCAAATGGGGTCAAAACCGGGACATTACAACTCATCTACAGAATCTATTCTAGTTATTCTTCTCTTATGTATACATACTTATCTCTCCACTCCACTCATCCTCTCTATTCTTGCGTCATTCGATATTCTCCTACTTCACTCTAATGTCGATCCACACACAACCTAGATCAACTAATCTTCTCTTTGACTCTACTGTTAACCCACACATAGCCTAGATCAAATACTCTTCTCTTCCACTCTACTGTCAACCCGAACACAACCTCAATCATCTATTCTATTTATAGACACAACTAACAAACTAGGAAGAGTAATAGCAAGAGGTAAACATGTAAGTCTAAGTAAGTCCCCTATCGAAGTAACCCGCATACATATTGGGTTCTCATTTTTATAGACTTTTTACATGTCGCATCAACCTACTTCATTCAATTTGGAAACAGGTTGTCGTTCCTATTCTAGTTACACTTGTGAGTAGGCACTATTAGCCCAAAATACAAATATGCTCTTATTCCTTACATCACGTGTGACATTAGCCGACTTTATACCCACGATCTCTCGAGCTGTACTTTCCACCCATTGCATCGATGCATGCCTTTTCTATCGTGGTCCTTTCGTTGCAGTTGATCTCGTTGCCTCCTTTCCTTCAGTTGCAACTTCTCTTCTTTCACGAACTCTTCTCTAGTCTCCTCCTATCCTTCAGTCACAACTTCTCTTTTTTCATGCACTCTTATTCTAAAGGAGTGGACAAATCTCATGAAAATAATCAAGTTAAGTTATTGTTAATTGAAATTACTATGGTATATCAATTATTATAATTATAATTATTATATTTTAAAAATAAAAATGTAGAGTTGAAATAATAGATTTTTATGGTTTTTTATTTTATTTTAAATATAATTAATAAACTTAAAAGAATAAATTAATGAAATTTTGTTATTTATTTCACAATTGCACGAAGATTGAGAGAGTAGAACAGAACAAAACTATAGTTGATTAAGTATTGAGGAATTCATAAGATAAATGTGGAGTATATATATGTGACGTTCGTAATGTAACAAATGTATTTGCAAGGATGGTGGATATGAATTTGTAGTTCACAATATGACCGTTAGCTTAGGTACCCACATTTTGAAGTTCTTTGCACAGAAGAGGTGCATTCTAGTACACCCTAGTATGGAAGAGATGTGTAACTCACAAGTTCTATTTATAAAAATAACACGTCAACTTAAATTAAATTTGGAGTCCACAATATGACCATTAGATTTGGTCATGTATATGGATGAAAATCCAAGCAAACCCACATTTTGAAGCTAGTAGGTATAATGTTTTTATTCCAAAGGAGTGGACTAATGTCATGAAAATGATCAAGTTAAGTTAGTGTTAATTGCAATGATTATGGTATAGCAATTATTATAATTATTATTATTATATTTTTAAAATAATAAGTAGGGTTGAAATAATGTATTTCTATGATTTTTTATTTAAAATATATTAAATAAAAATAAAATAATAAATTAATGAAATTTTATTATTTCTTTTTTACTTATATATTATGATGGTTTGAAAATTATATACGTAAAATATAATTATATTCTCATAAGTTATTAAAGAGAAATAAGATAAAATGTTTATGCTTCATAGTGCCTCAACATAGGGCCCATAAGGATGTCTTGCTATAGGTCACATAGGGATGTCCCAACTACAAATCCTATAGGAATGTCTCAACGAAAAGATCACTTTTGTCATTGTCTCCCAAAGTCACCAATCACTAATATCTCTCTAATCTCTCTCAACACTAGGTTCTTTAAAATCTTAATATACACATTTTTCTTAGGAATAGTCAACCCACAAAACATGTATAAAGATTATTAATTCAATGTCAAAATCTAGTGGTCTACAAGATCTCATTTTGGGGGGTTTCCACCAATGTTGTCACCCAAATCCATTAATTAATAATTGTTGTATTTCTTCATAGATGATGACGTGGATGTGGTGGACTATGGAGATCATGACATCTAATAGTGAAATCTTGGAGATCTTTAAACCATATAATGAGGATTTAGAGTCTATATTGAAGGGGGTAGGGGGATACATAGTGTTTGATGGTGCCTCTAGTGGGTTGACTCCCTTGAAATTTTCTCTGGATAAGAAATTATCTACATGCATTCTTCTAGGTTATCTTTGTCCATGAATCCCTTCATTACCTTATGTGCATGTGGATCTAAAGAGAAGGAAGGGCATTCTCTTGATATTGATTAGGTTGGGTAAAGATGGTGGTTGGCCACGACTTTCATATTTCAAAGGAAAATGACATGATGGTATTGGAATTTAGAATATTTATAATTAAATTCATGTAAGAAGTTTCCCCACATCATGAGATTTCAACTAACATGCTTCCAATTCTAGGGTATATGCAAAAAAATCCACATTCACTTACCAATTGGATTTGTTTTATTCTCAAGTCATTTGTGGATGTGGCCATTGTAAAAAATAAACATTAGAATTATAGGCCTTAAGTTTTATTTTTGAAACCATGGACCCTTAGTTTTGATCATGAAGGGAAACCCAACTATATTCAAAAAATTTGGGTTCTTCTCCTTGGTGTTCCTATGATTTTATGCAATGAGGTTTCTTTAAAGAATATCGGTAATTACATTGAGCATTTTGTCCCATTTGAAAATGGGTGGATCAAAATAATGGATATGATGTACATATGTAGTAGTTAGTGAAAGTATTTATGTTAATCAAAGATACAAAGGGATTGTATTTATATGTTTATTTAAACATTATTGTTGTTTTAGTATCTCTGAGAAAGAGGGTGTAATTACCTATGAACATCCCCCCTATTTTTGTCTCTTTGAGAATGATGATGTAATTATCGTTGCAAATACACCGATATTATAATTTGTCTTCTCTATTGTAAATAAAATAAATAATTTTATGTAAATATGAGAACTTGAGAAGTACTTATACAAACAAAAATAACAAAATAGATAAGACAATCGAAAAGGTTATGGTGTGCAATAGATCTTTGTTAAGGTTTATTGGAAGAAGTGAACATTGAATGGGGCCCATGGTATTTCTACATGAAGTTGGATTATTGATATCTTCCCTTTAAATGTGTTATATGTCACAAGTTGGTTCATTTGAAGGATGATTTCCCTAGTGATGGGTTTAATAACAATTATGGTAATAAATTTTTGGTAAAAAGGGAATCTTGGATCAATTCATAGGAGGGTTAAATAGATATTATCAAAGATACAAAGGAAAAATCTTGGGGGTTTCGGCGTTTCTCCCTTGGACCCAATTTCAGACCTTCTTTTGCGTGCAACAAATCCTAAGATATCGACCAGACAGAGAAAGGCTCAATCGCCAGCACCTACGACACATATGTAGTCTCACTCGAGATACCTCTTATGGGTAACTGCCACAACCAAGTTTTTGTAATTGGGTGTGGATTAATTCTCCCTTGGCACCTTAACAACTAGCTTGACTGAAGTCGATGGGGGTAATGCTTATTCTTACTATGCATAGATGAGACAGTATTTAGCTTATCCGTCAAAATAGACTATAACAACAATATAAGATTTAACACACAGGTTATTTATCAATAGTGCGACTCATGCATAAGAGTACTCATTCATAAGAAAATACATAAACACTTATTCACAATATACATTCCTACGACTTAAGCACATTCGTCATATACATTCATGCGACATAAACACATTCATCATCTACTCAATGAAATAGTATTTAACATGGAAAACCATCTGGGAAAAAACACAAAGGCGCTCTTCATTTGACATGAGAAATATATGGCACCTTTTTTCTACGCACTCAGCTACAGACCGTGTTCAAGATTTTCTTCTCTTATCTATACATACTTATCACTCCACTCATTCTCTCTATTCTTGCGACGTTCGATATTATCCTACTTCAGTCTAATGTCGATCCACACACAGCCTAGATCAACTAATCTTCTCTTCGACTCTACTGTCAACTTGCACATAGCCTAGGTCGAATACTCTTCTCTTCCACTCTACTGTCGACCCAAACACAACCTGGATTGTCTATTCCTCTTACAGACAAAACTGACGAACTAGGAAAAGTAATAGCAAGTGGTAAACATGTAAGTCTAAGTAAGTCCCCTCTGGAAGTAACCCACATACATCTTGGGTTCTTATTTTTATAGACTCTTTATATGTCGCATCAACCTACTTCATTCTGTTAGGCAATAGGTTGTCATTCCTATTCTAGTTACACTTGTCAGTAGGCACTATCAACCCAAAATACAAATATGCTCTTATTCCTTATATCATGTGTGACTCTAGCCGACTTCATACCCATGCTCTCTTGAGCTGTACTTTCCAGCCATTGCATCGATGTATGCCTTTTCTATCGTGGTTCCTTTCATTGCGGTTGATCTCCTCGCCTCCTTTCCTTTAGTCGCAACTTCTCTTATTTCACGAACTCTTCTGCAGTCTCCTCCTTTCCTTCAGTCGCAACTTCTCTTCTTTCATGAACTCTTATTCCAAAGGAGTGGACGAATCTCATGAAAATGATCAAGTTAAGTTATTGTTAATTGAAATTACTATGGTATATCAATTATTATAATTATAATTATTATATTTTAAAAATAAAAAAGTAGGGTTGAAATAATGGATTTTTATGGTTTTTTTTAGTTTACATATATTTAATAAAATTAAAAGAATAAATTAATGAAATTTTGTTATTTATTTCACAATTGCGTGAAGATTGAGAGAGTAGAATGGAATGAAACTATCATTGATGAAGTATTGAGGAATTCATAAGATAAATGTGCAATATATATATAGGACGTTCGTAATGTAACAAATGTATTTGCAAGGATGGTGGATATGAATTTGAAGTTCACAATATGACTGTTAGATTAGGTACCCACATTTTGAAGTTATTTGCACGGAAGAGGTGCATTCTACACCCTAGTATGAAAGATATGTGTAACTGACAAGTGTTATTTATAAAAATAAGATGTCAACTTAAATTAAATTTGGAGTCCACAATATGACTGCTAGATTTGGTCATGAATATGGATGAAAATCCAAGCCAATGAACATTTTGAATCTAGTAGGTATAATGTTTTTATTCCAAAGGAGCGGATTAATGTCATGAAAATGATCAAGTTAAGTTATTGTTAATTGAAATGATTATGGTATAACAATTATTATAATAATTATTATTATATTTTAAAATAATTGAAATTATTATGGTATATCAATTATTATTATTATTATTATTATTATTATATTTTAAAAATAATAAGTAGAGTTGAAATAATGGATTTCTATGATTTTTTATTTAAAATATATTAAATAATAATATAAGAATAAATTAATGAATTTTTATTATTTATTTTTTACTTATATATTATGATGGTTTGAAAATTATATACGTGAAATATAATTATATTCTAATATGTTATTAAAGAGAAATAAGATAAAATGTTTAAAAAGAAATAAGATAAAATGTTTATGCTTGAGAGTGCCTCAACATAGGGCCCATAAGGATGTCTTGCTATAGTTCACATAGGGATGTCCCAACTACAAATCCTATAGGGATGTCTCAATGAAAAGATCACTTTTGTCATTGTCTCCCAAAGTCACCAATCACTAATCTCTCTCTAATCTCTTTCAACACTAGGTTCTTTAAAATCTTATTATACACATTGTTCTTAGGAATAGTCAACCTACAAAACATGTATAAAGATTATTAATTCAATGTCAAAATCTAGTGGTCTACAAGATCTAATTTTGGGGGGTTTCCACCAATGTTGTCACCCAAATACATTAATTAATAATTGTTGTACTTCTTCATAGATGATGACATGGATGTGGTGGACTATGGAGAGAAGGACATCTAATAGTGAAATCGAGGAGATCTTTAAACCAATTAATGAGGATTTAGAGTCTAAAGTGAAGGGGGTAGCGAGGTACACATTGTTTGATGGTTCCTCTAGTGGGTCAAATCCCTTGAAATTTTATTTGGATAAGAACTTCTCTACATCCATTGTTATAGGTTATCTTTGTCCATCAATTCCTTAGTTACCTTATGTGCAAGTGGATATGAAGAGAAACAAGTGCATTCTCTTGATTTTGATAAGGTTGGATCAAGACGGTGGTTGGCCATGACTTGCATATTTCAAAGGAAAAGGACATGATGGTATTGGAAGTTGTTAGAATATTTATGAGTAAATTCATGTAGGAAGTTTCCCCACATCATCCGATTTCAACTAACATGCTCCCAATTCTAGGCTATATGCAAAAAAATGCACATTCACTTACAAATTGGATTTGTGTTATTCTCAAGTCATTTGTAGATGTGGCCATCATAAAAAATAAATATTAGAGTTTTAAGCCTTCAATTTTATTTTTGAAACCATGGACCCTTAGTTTCAATCCATGAAGGGAAACCGAACTATTTTCAGAAAATTTGGGTTCTTCTCCTTGGTGTTCCTATGATTTTATGCAATGAGGTTTCTTTAAAGAATCTCCATAATTCCATTGAGTCTTTTGTCCCATTTGAATACGGGTGGATAAAAAAAAATGGACATGATGTACATATGTAGTAGTTAGCAAAAGTATTTATGTTGATCACAGATCCAAAGGGATTGTCTTTATCTGTTTATTTAGGCATTATTGTTGTTTTAGTTTCTCTGAGAAAGAGTATGTAATTACCTATGCATTTCCCCTATTTTTGTTTCTTTGAGGACGATGATGTAATTATCTTTATACATACACTGATATTATATTGTGTATTCTCTATTTTAAATAAAATAAATAGTTTTATGTAAATATGAGAACTTGGGAAGTACTTATACAGACAAAAATAACAAAATGGATAAGCGAGTGGAAAAGACTATGGTGTGCAATTGATCTTTATTAAGGTTTATTGGAAGAAGTGAAGAAGTAAAAATCCAACCTTCTAGTTACAACATTAATGCTAGCCATGGCGTTTTCCTACACTTTAGAGAACTACAAATTAAATCCCAATGCCAAAGTAAGTGAGCACCAACGAAAACGAATTGTGTGAAGATTGAGAGAGTAGAACAGAACGAAACTACCGTTGATGAAGTATTGAGGAATTCATAAGATAAATGTGGAGTGTGTGTGTGTGTGTGTATATATGTATATGTATATATATATATATATATATATATATATATATATATATGTATATATATATATACGTATATATATATATATATATATATATATGTATATGTATATGTATATGTATATGTATATGTATATGTATATGTATATGTACATGTATATGTATATGTACATGTATATATACATGTATATGTATATATACATGTATATGTATATATACATATATATGTATATATACATATATATGTATATGTACATATACATATATGTGTATATATGTACATATATATACATATACATATATGTATATGTATATATGTACATTATATACATATACATATACATATACATATACATATACATATACATATATATATATATATATATATATATATACATGTATATATACATGTATATAATTTATTTAAATAAATTACTATTGCACTTGCACATGTGTATATATATACATGCTTGTGTCTTTATATACTAAATTATACATGATCACATGTGTAAAGTAGAGCATTGTGGTTCTGTTGAGGGTTACGGTGATGCATTCAGAGAGGCTAAGGGTGATGATGCATTTGTAGAAAATGAGGGTGATTCATTTGGAGAAAATGAGGGTGATGATGCAAGGGGTGGAGATGTTGAGGATGTTGCAAGGGACAAAGAGCAAGGTCATGCAAATGCTTGACAAAAGGGTCAAGGTCGACGAAGGGCTACTTTCAAACAAGCACATGGTTGTAATCCCATGACCAATTATCCTTCAAATATACCCGATGCTCTTCCTTGGGAAAATGATACTATTTATGTCACCCTTGAACAATGCACATCCCACCATAAAAAATTGAGGAATGATCTTGCTAGCTTGGAACTCCTAATTGAGAGCCGACAAAGTTTGCAAATACTTTTGGAATCTTTAGGAAAGCTTGTTGTAGTTCCTATAGAACTATTGGGCCAACAACATATTGTTTTATTCAGTTGATGCGAATACAGAAGGCTCAGGTAATGGGTCCTGACAAGTGGGTTGATGTAAAGAAGAGGGTATCAAAATCATATGCCATTTCAATGTATAATTTTAAAGAAGGATCGAAGCGGAAGATGTTAAAGGTGCAATATTTCAGGCACTCAGAGATTGCACACCATTTATATGATAGATTATTAGTTGCCTATGGAATATTTCCATGGAATGATGAAGTGACACATTTTTTTGTGATAATTTTTTATGTAGAGTTCTTTTAAAACATGAAGCCAGATTACATAGATGTGTCAAAATTTTATAGGGTAGGAAAGGTAGGACGTATGAACGAGAAGGAGCCTTTCGCGATCCATTGTTTCCTAAGGATACACCTTGTTTGGTGCCTCGGACACATAGACTTGTTAAAGTACGATCAGAGATGGAGGAAACCTCTCAGATTTGTCTAGAGACCAGCACCATCATAGGAGACAACTTACCATTTGCTCTAGTGGGCGTTGATGTGGGAATGAATCGACATAGATTACGCGCTTTTTCTCGTGCACATTTTTCTTATAAAACAGACAATGAGGTAGATTCAATGAACCTTGAATATGCCAAGGCCTATGCAAAACATTGTCGAGATGGGTTGTTTGATTTACTCCATCACGAGGAAGGAGGGAGGGGGGAGGTATGTGAGAAATTTTATTTTTTCCTCATAATTGTTAAATCATGTTTTTCTAGTTTATATATATAACAATATTTAAAATGAACTCATTTGAATTGCAGTTCACCCAAATGTTGGATGAACGTGATTTTATGGTCGACTCTAGTGTTAACCTAGGGGCATTGAAAGAGGTACATTTGCATAAATATCTATAAATTTATATGTTTTCATTATTGCCATGACACATTTTTCCAAGATTGAAATTTTGGTTGTATTTAGAGGTTATGATCTTTTCTCCTAGGACCATGGGTATTGGGCCCTTCTCATCATCAATATTGGGAGACATTCTCAATGTCTCCCAAGATTTAGAGGTAAATTACTCCTTTCAAATGTTTAAGTAATGATTAAAAACGATTGACATTTTGTTTAAATTTAATTTGAGTTAAATTTAAATTACATGTTTCAAATGTTTAAGTTTAATGATCAAGACATCTTAAATTTTAATTTATTTTATACCTATGTACATGAAAAGTTTAAGTAATGAAATTAAAACTGTAGGTGGGTAAACGTATTGTACAACCTTCCATGGCTTTGGATGTGGTGACCTCTTTTGGCGTTGGGCTCACTGAGGTATATTTATTCATTTTTATTATTTTAAATTCCAATTGTATTTTTATTAAAGTTTATTTACAGTATACATTTTTTATATATATTGATGCTTAATTATATGTTGAATGTGTTATAGGTCAATCACCAGGATAATGTGGAGAGTGATATCCATATTTAGAGGTAAATTGCTCCTTTCAAATGTTTAAGTAATGATTAAAAACAATTGACATTTTGTTTAAATTTAATTTGAGTTAAATTTAAATTACATGTTTCAAATGTTTAAGTTTAATGATCAAGACATCTTAAATTTAAATTATTTTTATACCTATGTACATGAAAAGTTTAAGTAATGAAATTAAAACTGTAGGTGGGTAAACGTATTGTACAACCTTCCATGGCTTTGGATGTGGTAACCTCTTTTGGCATTGGGCTCACTGAGTTATATTTATTCATTTTTATTATTTTAAATTCCAATTGTATTTTTATTAAAGTTTATTTACAGTATACATTTTATATATATATTGATGCTTAATTATATGTTGAATGCGTTATAGGTCAATCACCAGGATAATGTGGAGAGTGATATCCATACAGTGGATATTACATAGTTATATATATGTTTTTATACTTATGGACTTGTTAATTTGACATTTTCCATGTTAAAACTTTAAACTTATCATTTTGACTTATATATTTTAAACTTGTATATATAGAGAGAGAGGGAGAGAGAGCGGTGGACCACAGGAGAATGATAGGAGGATAGGAGGGGGGAATAGCACTGACAAGAGTACGGAGGTGAGGAGTTGTTGACCGTCGTGGGGTTGTTTTCCTTCGGAGAAAATATTACCATTTGATTCACCTGAAGCTAAAACCAGCCTTCTCATTTACCCAATTTTTTTATTGTTTTACCTACATGCACTATGGCTAAGGAGGATCTGGTGGACTACACCGCTGTACACCTCGAATATGGGGTCCTTTGGAACTCGAAATGTGGAGGTGTGTCAAAATGGGTGACTTCCTTTCAGCAGCTGTGGACGGAGGGTTTCTCTGCTGCAAAACCTTCTTCGGTGGATTGTGAAGGATTTTCCCCGTCGGACTTATTGTTGTCTTCTCCACGGCTGCTTCATCTGCTAGATGATAACATTTTTTGGGTGTTGGTGATTCTGCTGATGAACTGGAGACGGTTTCCTTGGAGTCTACTGTAAGACTAGGCTTGTCTCTTGTAGAGGAAAGGGTTGTATCGGTACTATCTGCAGTTGGGGTTTGGAGGGATGTTGTCGACTATCACTCGCGGGACGGAGGTTTTTTATAAAAGGATGAATGCCTAGTGTTTGTGGGTCGCTCAATTGGTGAGAAGGAACAAAGGGGTTTCTCAATCTCATTCGAGAAGGTTTTTTTGTTTCTGATACCAATGGTGAGGAGTATGGAAGATCTGATAAGAAGGCGGCACGTAAAAGGAAGAAAATTTGGCTTAAATAAACCCGAACATCAATTATGCTATACGGGAGGACATTAGCTGGGAGAGGATGGAGCGAATGGATAAACTCACACTGGTTGGACGATTCTTGGGTAAGTCATTCATTGTTCGTATTGTGAACAAATGGGCACAATATTGCTGGGCGACAAAGATGGGAGAGGCTCCTGAGGTGGAAGGGCTAGCGTGAGGATGGTATGCTTTTAATTTTGTAAATGAGGAACACATAATCTGGGTGTTAAGTAGTCTTTGAACAGGCATCGGTGTTGTTGAAACGTTGGCACCCTATGTTCGATGTAAGCAGAGAATGGGTGGATCAAGTGCCGATTTGGGTAATACTTCTGGGACTCCCTCTACCATTCTGGTTTGAGGATAATTTTGCTCACATTGGGAACCTGTTAGGCTCCTTCCTGGAAGCTGATACTTCCTACAAGGTTACGAAGGTGAAAAGGGTGGCTCGCATTCTTGTTAATATCAATATTAGAAACAAAATTCCTGGTGCAATGCGGATGGACTAGAGGCAGTATTCCTATCATTAGGTTTTGGACTATGAAAATGTCCCCTTTAGATGCAGATGTTGTTATGAGTATGGGCACCCAGCGACTGAGTTCTCTCTAGAACTTTGCTCTTCAGAAGGTCGATGGAGGAATAATGAGAGTTATTTATCAGGTGGTGAGGGGGGATGTACTGATCCACCATCCCCATCGATTTCTCCTTTGGGGCCCGCAGTAGAGACTGTGGACGATAGCGAGGAGGAGGAAATTCCTGTAGCAGGGCTTCTGGTGGGGGAGTTGGTCCTTCAAGTGGGAGAACCTTTCCTGTTTGGGGCGCCTCTTCCTAGTATCTCTTCTTTTACCCTTCCTCTGTATATTAATTTTTTTACAAATCATTTGAATGTGTCGAGCCTAGATTGGGTGGATGGGATTAAAAATTTGTCTCTGACTTCACAACCTGATGTGCTCCCATCACCAATCTCTGCTGCTTGTATTGAGGAACCCCCTTCAGAGACGGTGCTGGAACCGTTACTGCCCAAGATTTATCCTCAGTGTCCTCCTCCTAAATCTTCTAATTCAGGTTATTTCCTTCGTTCTTATTACAAAAGAACTTCAAGGGGGTTCGAGAAAGACACGGCTGGGACTCCTAGGGGGCGAGGCTCCATATTTTTTTTTCCAAAGCTCAATCTCGAGCTAGAAAGGATTTACAAGATGGAAAACAAATTCAATTGTAAGGGAAATTAGAGCGATGCATGCCTAGAAGAAGGGTAGGAGATGAAGGTCATGTCTTTTAACTATTGGGGTCTTGTTGGTCCCCAAAAAATATCGACGCTCCGGAGGGTGGTCGATTTAGATAGCCTTGATATTATGTTGTTTCAAGAGACTTTGGGTGTAGGTGAGGAAACAAAAGCTAGGTTGGAAAGTTGGTTTGGCAGCTGGATTTTTGAAACTCTAGATGTTAGAGGGCATTCTGGTAGCTTGGAAATTGGTTAGAATGCCAGGAATGTTTGGGGTATGGATTCAGTTATGGGTATGACTTTTAAAGCCCTAGAATTGGTAGATATCTACAATGTTGTCAACATTTATTGCCCTTAGTTAAATAGGATCCCATTTTGGGAGAAGCTTTTTAACACCTCTCTCATGAGGGGAGAGCTTCTAATTATTGGGGGAGACTTGAACTTCTCACTGGGGCAAGCTGAGGTATGGGGGCCTCATGCGCCTGTTGATATGTTGACTGATTTTTTCACCCAAAAATTGGAGAAAAACTGGTTGGATATTGAGCCCTGTAAGATCTCACCCACCTGGAGAAATAATAGATGTGGGGATTGGAGAATTGCAAAGAGACTGGATAGGTTTCTGGTGACATAAAATATAGTGGACAATCATCATTTTCTCAAACAATGGGTTGGGAAAGGTGGACATTCTGACCACTTCCCAATCTTTTTGGAATTCAAGAATGGTCCTCTTAAACCAACTAGTCCCATTAAATTCAATAAGACTTGGCTTAAAGATGAAGGTTTTTTGGACTTGATTTCCACTAAATGGATTCCTTTTGACCCAGGGAACAACAACACTGTAGCATTTTAGTTTGCAGCGAATATCAAACTTTTGAAGGATGTTATCAAATCATGGGCGGTGGACAAGCAGAAGAGGGTGGATAGAGAACTGCAACATATTTAATATGAACTCTCAAGGATCTCCAATAAGGATGGAGGTGGGATGTTGAATCAAATGGAAAAGGATTTGTTGGTTAGGTTGGAAGGGAGGAGGTTCAATTTACTTTTGGAGAAGGAAGAAACATGGCGACTGAAGAGTAGAGCGATTTGGCTGGAATGTGGGGATGACAACACAAAATTATTCCATGCATATGCCAGAGGAAGGAAGGTTTCCAATACTATTTGGAGCCTTACAGATGATCAAGGTTCTACTCATGAAACTTTTGAAGGCATGGCTGCTACGGGGGTAGAGCACTTCAAGAATCTTTACAAAGCTCTTGTTCAGGATTCTCTTGCTGAAGTGATTCATATTGCTCAGGTTTTTCCTGCGTTTGTGGATGAAGAAGATAATTTGGCCTTGATGGAGGAAGTCTCTGAAGGTGAACTAAAGGCTATGTTGAAGACCTTCCAGAAGGACAAAAGTCTTGGGCCAGATGGTTGGACGATCGAATTCTTTCTGGAACTCTTTGAGACTATGGGGGGTGATCTTCTCAAGGTTGTGGAGGACACTAGAACATCTGGGAGGATTTCATCCAGTTTCAACTCCACCTTTATTGTGTTGATACCTAAGGTGGAAAATCTAGCCACACTGAATGACTTCATACCCATATCCCTTTGAAATTGTATCTACAAGGTGGTCACCAAGGTGATTCCTGGAGGATGAAGAGAATTTTGTCTGGACATATTACAAAAGAACAGTTTGGGTTTCTGGAGGGGCGACAGATCGATGAGGCCATTGGTGCTGCATGCGAGGGCCTTCATAGCATGAAAACTAAAAATCTTAAGGGTGTTATTATGAAAATTGACCTTGCCAAAGCATATGATAAGGCAAGATAGATGTATATTCAACTATTTCTAACTCTTTTAGATTTTGATATTTCTTTCATCAAATGGATTATGAGTTGTATCACTATTGTGTCTTTCTTGGTACTAATCAATGATTCAACTTCGCCCTTATTTCATGTGGAGATAGGTTTGCATCAAGGGTGTCCAATACCCCCCCTTTTTTTCTTGTTGGTGGCAGAAGGTCTTAGCAGGTCCATTAAGGATGCTAAAAGACTGGGAACATACAGAGGTATCCAGATCTCTCAGGATCTTCAGCTGACTCACTTGCTGTTCATAGATGGTGTCCTTATATTTTGTTCTGGATAAATTGGAGAACTAAATACCCTCTATGACATCCTGAAGGTGTTTTCAAAAGCGACTAGTATGGAAATAAATTTTGGGAAATCTACTCTGTCCACCCATCCACTGAGTGAAATGAAGCGATGGGTTTTTTTGAACTTCTTTACTTTTAGTACTAAAAGTCTCGAGGGAGGGTTAAAGTATTTGGGGTTCTATTTTAATCCAAATGACTACCAGAAATAGGAATGGACCTGGTTGATTGAAAAGTTGGAAAAATGGTTGAATATTTGGAGCCATAAATGGTTATCTCGAGCTGGAAGACTGGTGTTGGTGAAAGCTATGTTGGAGGCCATTTCAGTCTATTGGATGTCCTTCGCCTAGATCCCAAAAGGCATTTTAGAAGTGGAGTACAGGGTTTGTTTTCGCTTCCTATGGAGTGGTAAGCAGGAATCCCAGGTTACTCCATGGGTTAGGTGGGAGAGGATTTCCATCCCAAAAGGGTTGGGTGGGTATGTCAAAAACCCAAATTTTCACAAAAACTTAAAATTTTGAGATAACATAAAATGTTCAAAGCTAGGATTTACTAAAAACTAAAGGTTAGCAATAAAAGAAACAGTTAAAAGATTAGTATTACATAATCTCAATTATGTTAACTCAGCAATTTCCTTTTTGTAACAAGATTAAGTTTAACTTGCGCATTGTTTTTATTTCAATTTACTGATGAATTTTCTTTATGACAAGTAGGTGGAATCTAACTTTGAAACCCTGGGCTTACTTAGAATTTATGCTAATGCAAAAAGATTACTTGTTCTTACAGGTTATAGGTATGAATGATCGAGTAACGTTTTTAATTTCATAAAGTATCCAGCAATGTTTCTATCTACAATTAATAAGCTTAGTAAATAAGTTGCTATATTTCAAATGAACTTTCGTGAGGTAAAAACAGTTTTTTTTCTTCAATTGTTCTTGTAACCGAAGTTTAGAGGTTTGAGTTCCTTTCTTTAATGTACGTAGCGACAGTAAAATGCTTTCTGTGGCTCTAAACTTGTAATCTTAGTTGCTTGATAACTTCTACTTTAATAAGTATTACTTGCAACGTTATACTGTTGTACTTTGGGTTATTATACATTATCATACCACTCATTTGAGTATCAAGCTGCTCAATATTTATCTTCTGTAGGGAAGGTATAGCCTGTAAACTTCTTGATATCATAAGTTTGATTAGTGTAAAAACAATAATGTCTTTTCACATGAAAATACTATTTGCCTATAATTCTTAAATCTATGTCAATCCTTGTGGTTCTATTGATTCTAGACTCGAGTAGGATCATTCCATTGCAATTCTTATTATTTCTATAATACTTTTCTTGTATTAAGTTACTTTCTACAAACGGTTTCTAAGGTTGATGTTTTCTATAAAGGTCAACCTTCTATCTCGTGCTAAACACTAGTATTTTTGTATAAGCATAAAACCATTCAAAACATAGACATGATAAATTACTGGCAAATATCAAGTTGAGAAATATTCCAAGTCTATTAAAGTCTCATAAATCTAAACTATGTAAAAGAATTCACAAAGTATTCTATTACTATGCTTGTCAAATTTATAATTTACTACCATTGATTCGTTGGTTTTTATAGGGTTAAAGATCATACATAAACTATTTTGTTATAGACATACAAGTCTAATACAAGGTTAATCTTGTAAAGAGTTCATGATTCTACTCTTTACTACGCTATGTAACTTTTATAAACTGTCATAACTTGAATTGTTGTTTTTAAAAGAGTGTAACTATGCGTAGCACACAATGTATTTGAATATAGACACTATAGTTATTCGATGGTCTTAAACCATTCAATTTGGACTTTTTATATGATAAATGATCACTATACTTTACTATAATTAACGTTGATAAACATGGTTAATAAAACTCTCATATAGAAATATTGACATTACTATATACTTTGATGAATTACATCTATCCCAAGTTGAACAGTTAAAGGATAATAGTTTTTGTTATAAATATACCCCAACGATGTTTTACAAGCATAAACATCTATCCTCGTTTTCCAAAGTTTTAAGCAAGGATTTCGGGGTTAT
>LPNX011029294.1:286222-319373 GCA_001517045.1 Pseudotsuga menziesii
CGTGCTATGCACTTGCAGGGCTTGTAGATTCTCCTTGTGAACAATGTAGGTTGCATCGTGAGCCCTCGTCGTCTCTGTCACCTGCTAGTATGAGGGTTTGGATTCTCCTTACGTTGGTTGCGGTGTTGTTGTTCCTTCATGGCTCCATAACCTTTACTTCCATGTGATGTAACATTTTAGAGTTTAATACTAAACTTTGTTCATAGTTTTCAATTTTATAAACAAGTTTTTAATTACCCCTTGGTTTCCACTTTTGCAGGGATAGTTTGCCGTAACATAAAAGGCAGAAAACACCTCTCAAAGGGACCAGCATTCAGGCTACAGGTAATCCCCGGTTACAAAAATGGTTCTCCCTGCTTGTTTAGACTTTAGGGGAAAGTTTGCAATTGGACGGAGTTACGGCAATGTCTTTTCCAGTCTTGGGTTGTTGTTCTTCGGTTTATTAGTTTTGTTATTTTGATTTTTAAACCCTTGCTTTGAGCAGGGTGACTTCGGCTCAATGCCATGACTTGTAATGCTCTCTTCTTGTATATAAGAAAGGATTTACAATGTTGTAAACGTTAATATAAATTTTGTTAGTGTTCATTTAATGAAACCCTATGTCACGACATGGGTGCCCGGCTCAAAGTTGGTTTTTGTACTCTGTTTAAGTTTAAGCCTCTCGGCATGTTAAGCAATACACAATCTTCTTTAAACAAAGGATTTTCCTTTGAGTTTGGACTCAGTTTATCTTAAAGTTATTTATGTGACTCTGTGTGCTTAGATTTATTACTCTATTCAATTGTGAAATAAATATATACTGTTTATTAAATATTTTGCATAAAGAATATGGTTAAAGGCTTGAAGACTGTTATTCATTCATATTATATAATTATCTTACTTACAAGCTCAGAAATTTAGAGCTAGGGTTTCCTAAATAAAACCCTTGTTGTTGAATAATTCTTTTAATTTATTTAAAAGGGTTCTTTACTTGTAAAACAAATATTGTTTTAAATTAAAATTATTATCTGTATATATCTTTTTATTATAAAGACCGTAACCAATCTATAATAGTGCAAATGTTCAATGATATGTTTCAAATAGTAGAATTTTAGCTTAATTGTTTTTCTTTTATTAAAACAAAGAAAATAATAAAGAGATTCGACCTTGTACTTGCTCTTCTCGTATACACCTGTTAACAATTTTAGTTCAGCTTTTACATAAATATGTAATGTTAAAATTAATAATAATCCTACTCTTATTGTTTTACTGAAATGTTAGCAAGGATTATATTAGATTTATTCCTAAACATCAATTTAGTAACTAGTTTGTTCTTGATAAATAAATAATATTTTTCATAAAACCCTTCTTATTTATAATAACTTATTGTCTGGGTTTGACTAACAGTATAAATAAATAAACTAAGTATTTATAGTTTCTTTCTCGATACCATAATTATTTTTCATATCATTTTCCTGAGTTAATAGTATCTGTTAGTCCTAGATTATTATGATTACTAAATAAACTATATACTTATTAATTTATACCTTTGTTTGAATCTGAAAGTAAACAAATAGTTTAGCTGTATTTCTTCTACTGCATAAGCAACATGTTAATAAGTAAAATACAAAGAAAATATATATGTAACCTAACACAGTTTACCATCCTGCATGTTTTAAATTCAATCAGAAAACAATGTACTATGTGTAAGCATAACCTATTTTCTATTAGGGTATTTATTTATAAAAAGATCCTTCTACCTCTGTTGAGTTATTGCCATTTATTTTCCAGTGTACTTACATACATAAACTGGTTAACAATAACATATAGGAATAGGTTATTGTTCTTTTCTGATAATAATCTACATACAGAAATAAGTTACTCTGATATTATGAAATGCATAATACATCTATTCATTTTAGATGCTTATCATATCCTTCATCTATTTTAAATACACTGTTGGAGTATAGTCTGGTCCTTCCAGATGTGGAAAAACGTAGTTTAGGATTATTTTTCATCTATCTCAAATTCATTCTTTCAATAAACTAAAAGATTACTAACTCTAATAGTTCACAACTAAACATTTAACATTCATTAATCAGTCAGACTCGCATTTAACCATCTAACACAGTAAAACAAAAATACTGTAGAACTTGATTAAGCTGGAAAACAACAGCATTAGGAGGCCATTCCTCCCTATCAACTCCTGGGGAGCACTCAAACAATGTCTCCTCAGGACCCCTGAGCCTGTTCCTAGTCTCCTTGGCTGAGAACTGGTGGAGCAAGCAAACAATAAACTAGTCCAATGACTTCGTAATGATTTTGTACACAGCAGTAAGATCTTTCAGCTGAAAAGCTACACTAGATTACTCAGCAGTTTAACCCCTCCAACTCTTTCCACAAATTCCATTTCCATTGAATTATTTGAAGTTCATTCACCTGAATGATCACTTCCCTAGAAAATGAGCAGCCTTAGCTCTCTTCAATGGGCATTTTTATAAGATTGCCTAGGTCTTTTGGGTCAGTTTGTCATTAATTGAGCCACCTATTCTGATCCCACTTTCTAGGGGGATCATGACCCCAAATGTAGGGAGTTTGCCACTTGCAACAGTTGGAAATGTTTGAGGATGCTACCACATGTATGTTTGCTCTCCACCCAGTCTCCTCCACCAACTTGACCAGTAAACACTCTTTTAACAGCTCTCCTAAGCTATTGTCTCCACTTTTATTTATTTATAACTAAAATATTCAAAAATACATTCAACATCTTTGACTCTGCTGAGTCATCAATTACAACTTAGCATAAAATTTAACATAATGTCTTTAAATAAAATCAAATAAGATAATATTATTTTTGCAAAATTGGGGCATGTGACATACACACCCCCTTAGAACATAACATCGTCTTCGATGTTATTTATTCTTCATCCTCAGAATTCCCCTCGAACATAATTGGATATGCATATCGCATATTACTTTCCAATTCCCGGGTGGCTTCTTCTAGACTAAGGTGCTTCCATTGCACCTTCACCTGTCCAATGGTGCGGTTCCAAAGTGTAATCTCCCTCCGCCTGAGGATATAGTCCGGTTCCACCAAAAAATATCCTTCTGGTTCCAGCTATACATCATTCCAGTTAACAACATGAGTAGCATCATGAACATATTTCTTTAATACATAAATGTGAAAAACATTATGTACTCTTAAATTTGGTGGTAATGCTAATTGATTAGCTACTTGTCCAATCCTGGAAAGAATTTCAAATGGACCACAATAACAAGGTGCTATTTTTGCACAACTCCCTAGTCTCAGAGAGCTCTTTTTGGGCCTTACCTTGATGAACACATGTTCACCTACCTAAAACTCCTTTGGAGTTCTTTTTAAGTCTGCTTGACTTTTCTGTCGATCCTGTGCAACCTTCAGATTACCTTGCACCTGTTTAAAAATTTCTTCCATTTCTTTTAATAGTTCAGGACCTAATACCAATCTATCCACTGGATTACTCCAAGAGATAGGAGTATTACATTTCCATCCATACAAAATTTCTAAAGGACTAAATCTGGCTGATGTCTAATAATTATTATTATAAGCAAATTCTACTAGATGTAAATAATCCTCCCATTTACCTGGCTGATCTTTCACATGCATTCTTAATAAATATTCCAGTACTTGGTTTACTCTTTCAGTTTGTCCATCTATTTGAGGATGGAAAGAAGTACTAAAATTTAATGTAGTGTTTAACCCTTTAAACAAAGACTTCCAAAAGTTTCCTGTAAATTTACGATCTCTATCTGAGATTATTACTTTCTGTATTCCATGCAATCGAAAAATATGTTTTAGAAAAATATTAGCTATGTTTGCAGCTTTATAAGTAGTTTTAACAAGTATAAAGTGAGCTGATTTGCTTAACTTATCAACTACTACCATGATAGAATCATTTTGATTCTGATTTCTAGGCAGTCTAGTAATAAAATTTAGACTAATTATCTCCCATTTCCAGCTAGGAATAGGTAATGGTTGAAGTAATCCAGCTGGGTGTTGATGTTCAGTCTTCACCTGCTGACATTCAAAACACCTAGCGATATACTCTGCTACTTTAGTCTTCATATTTGGACAAAAATATTCTTTTTTTAACATAGTTATAGTCTTTTGATATCCTGGATGACCCGAGTATGAAGTTTTATGAATTTCATATAGAATTAACAGCTTAACTTTAAGTACGTTAGGTACATACATCCTGTCTTTATACAGTAAAAATTATTTTACATTTACACTGTATCCTTTACTTAAGCTTTCTGTTGGATTTTCTTTAGTTTTAGCTTGTAAACTTTGGTAAATTTCATCTTGTTCTATTTTTTCTTTAAGCTGTTCATACAAATCTGTAGCATAAGTGCTGATAGCTGCTGCAAAATTCAGCCTTGCATTCCTACTTAATTCATCAACAACTTTATTTTCTTTACCTTTTATGTGCTGAATTTAAAAATCATACTCACTTAAGAAAGCTGTCCACCTTGCTTGTCTGACATTTAAATTAGGCTGATCTAATAGATACTTCAATCCTTTATTATCAGTGATTAAAATAAAATTTTTGTCAATTAGGTGATGTTGCCACATCTTTAAAGCATGTATAACAGCTGCTAATTCTAGATCATAAGTTGCATAATTATTTTCATGAATTTTTAACTTTCTAGACTCATAAGCACTAACATGCCCTTCTTGAGTCAAAACACCGCCTAAGCCATCATTATAGGCATCAGTGCACACCACAAATTCTTTATTAGGATCATCTATTCTTAAAATAGGTGCGTTGATTAATAAAGTTTTTAACTTTTTAAAGATTCCTCACATTTCTGATTCTAGTCGAACTTCTTTCCCTTCTTCTGCAAGGAAGTTATCGGATTCACAATCCTCGAAAAACCTTCAATGAACCTCCAGTAATAACTGGTAATGCCCATGAAAGATCGAACATCCGTTACATCCTTAGGAACCGGCCAATATTCGATCGCCCTTATCTTTTCAGGATCTACTAAAATCCCTTCCTTGGTCACCACATGACCTAAGTACTGAATCTTATCCTTGAAGAAATCACATTTACTAAATTTTGCGAAGAGTTGATGATCTCGCAACTCTTGTAAAACAATTTTTAATTATTCTTTATGTTCTTCTTCAATTTTTGAATAGATTAGAATGTCGTCGATAAACACGACCACAAACTTATCTAAATACTTATGCATAACGTTGTTCATTAAACACATGAAAATAGCTGGGGCATTGGTAAGCCTAAATGGCATGACGACAAATTCATAATGACCATATCTAGTTCTGAAAGCTGTCTTAAATATGTCTTCATCTTTAATCCTGACTTGATGATATCTAGACCTTAAATCTATTTTTGAAAACACCGTGGCTCCACGTAGTTGATCAAATAGATCATCAATGCGGGGCAACAAATATCGATTTTTAATGGTCATCCTATTTAACTTACAGTAATCCATGCAAATTCGCATGGTTCCGTCCTTTTTCTTAACGAAGATGACAAGTGCCCCCCAAGGAGACACACTTGGTCGAATATACTTTTTATCAATTAGTTCTTTTAATTAAGACTTTAATTCATTAAGTTCAAGTATGTTCATTCGATAAGGGGCCTTTGGGCTAGGTATTTCACCCGGTACCAGCTCAATGGTGAAATCCAATTCCCTTTTCGAAGGTAGTCCCAGAATTTCTTCAGGGAATACATTAACATATTCTCTTAAGACTAGTATGTCTTCCAATTTTAACTTATCTGTCTTAATTAAACTCTCCTCATCAGTTATTGTTACTGCATAAGCTTTACATCCCTTCCTAATAGCTCTCTTAAGTTGTAGGGAATAAATCTGCCTTATAGTGGTTTTTCTAGGGATTCATTTTACACTTACTAGTTTTCCATCACTATTTAAACATGTGAAAGTTTTATCATAACAATTTAAAATTACCCTATGTTGTTCTAATCAGTCCATACCAATCAGCAAATCATAAGAACCAAGAGGCAATACATTAAGCTTGAAAACAGTTTCAAAATGATCCATAACTACTGCACATTCTTTTACAAAACAAGTTACCTTTCTTTTAGCACCAGTGGCTAATTGAACCAACCAAGAATTCTCAAATTTTTCAACAGATAAATTACATTTTTCTACCATTTTAGGTGCAATATAACTGAGACTAGCTCCTAGATCAATCAAAATAGTTACAGGGGTCTGATTTATCATACCTTCTACTTCCACCATGGAAGTCTGATATTCTGCTTGTTGATTCTCCAAGGCTGTGTTGATTATGGGCATTGTCCTCGGTAGCTCCCCAACGGTCATCTCCTCCTGTATGGTATAAATATTGCTAACAGTCTTCTTCCAATTAGGACAGACTGAAGCATAGTGTGGGCCATTACACTCCCAGCACTTTATCTGTTCTTTGCGCTCAAAGTTCTTGGTAAAATTTCCATGATTATTAGCAATTTCCTTACCCTTAGAATTATTCTGAGTGCTGGGTGAATTATTCTTATTTCCTTGGAAGTTCTTATTATTAGGATAATTTCTAGCCTTATTATTCTTAAAATTTTTGTTGGGCACAAAATCCTTCTTCTTTTGTTCATACTGGTTATTATTTTTCTTGGCTTTCCAGTTGGCCAAGCTTTCCTTCTTCTGATTCTATTCAAAATAGAAGCTTTCCTCACAGCTTCTTCCAAAGTCTTTGGATTGTCATATTCAATCTTGTCCTTAATATGATAAGGTAGATAGCTGAGGAATCGATGTACCTTTGGTTTCTCATCTACAAGGTATGGCACATACCTAAGTAGACTTAAGAATTTGCTGTTCAGATCTTTCATTGTCATTGATCCTAATTTCATCTCATAAAATTATTTTTCCCTCTCTTCATAATATTGATCAGAAAGAAATTTCTTTTTAAAATACCTCTTAAAGGTACTCCAGTTTACATTTTTCTCTTTTATTCCCTTAACTCTTTTAAAGTCCTGCCACCAAATGTCAGCCTTTCCTGAGAGGTTGTAAATAGCCATTCTAGCCTTTAACTCGTTAGAATAGTTATATATTTGGAAGTAGCTCTTCATCCCAGATAACCAAGATTCAGCTTCCTCCCCCTTCTCAGTCTCTCCATTAAAGGTTGGTGGAATTATCTTTTTGAATTCCCCAGAAATTTCCTCATAGGGTTTGTATTTCCGCTTTTTAGTGCACTGATTATCATCACTAATATCACTAGTAGAATGGTAATTTCGTTGTTCAACAAACACCTCTGAAGATGAACTACTTTTAGTTTTAGTATGTTTCATCTTTTTAGATTTATGTTGATGACTTGTATCTTCTGATTTAGTTCTTCTACCCCTACCCTCAGTTTGAAACCTTTCTGTTAGGATCTGATTCAGCTCCTCTTGAGCCCTCAGAATCCTTTCATTTTCTCATTTTACAGACTCCATTTCATATTTTAGGTCTTTTACAGTTTGCAACAGTTCTGAGGAATTGGTAGTTAAGTCCTCTGGTATAGGATCTCTTGGTAATTTTCCTGGTTCAGTAACTAGAGATTCCTCCTCTGCATATTCTTCTAGCCTTTCGATACCTATTTGTTAAACTTCAAAAAAAAAATTCTCTGATTGAATAACATTTAAAAGAAAATACATCAGCATAATAATTCAATTTACTGTTTCATAAAAAGCTAGTTGGGATTCATCAAGGCCTAGTGTTTGAACCTTGTGCTCTGATACCACATGTCAAAAACCCAAATTTTCACAAAAATTTAAAACTTTGAGATAACATAAAATGCTGAAAGCTGCGGTTTACTGACAGCTAAAGGTTAGCAATAAAAGAAACAGCTAAAATATTAGTATTACATAATCTCAATTATGTTAACTCAACAGTTTCCTTTTTGTAACAAGATTAACTTTAACTTGCGCATTGTTTTTATTTCAGTTTACTGATGAGTTTTCTTTATGACAAGTAAGTGGAATCTAGCTTTGAAATCCTGGGCTTACTTAGCATTTATGCTAACGTAGAAAGATTACTTGTTCTTACAGGTTACATGTATGAATGATCAAGTAACTTTTTTAATTTCATAAAGTATCCAGCAGTATTTCTATCTACAATTAATAAGCTTAGTAAATAAGCTGCTATATTTCAAACGAACTTCCATGAGGTGAAAACAGTTTGTTTTCTTCAGTTGTTCTTGTAACCGAAGTTTAGAGGATTGAGTTTCTTTCTTTAATGTACGTAGCGATAGTAAAATGCTTTATGTGGCTCTAAACTTGAAGTCTTAGCTGCTTGATAACTTCTACTTTAATAAGTATTACTTGCAACGTTATACTGTTGTACTTTGGGTTATTATACATTATCATACCACTCATTTGAGTCTCAAGCTGCTCGATATTTATCTTCTGTAGGGAAGCTATAGCCTGTAAACTTCTTGATAACATAAGTTTGATTAGTGTAAAAACAATAATGTCTTTTCACATGAAAACATTGTTTGCCTATACTTCTTAAATCTATGTCAATCCTTGTGGTTCTATTGATTCTAGACTCGAGTAGGATCATTCCATTGCAATTCTTATTATTTCTATAATACTTTTCTTGTATTAAGTTACTGTATACAAATAGTTTCTAAGGTTGATCTTTTCTATAAAGGTCAACCTTCTATCTTGTGCTAAACACCAGTATTTTTGTATAAGAATAAAACCATTCAAAACATAGACATGATAAATTAACGGCAAATGTCAAGTTGAGAAACATTCCAAGTCTATTAAAGTCTCATAAATCTGAACTATGTAAAATAATTCACAAAGTATTCTATTACTATGCTTGTCAACTTTATAATTTACTACCATTGATTTGTTGGTTTTTATAGGGTTAAAGATCATACATAAACTATTTTGTTATAGACATACAAGTCTAATACAAGGTTAATCTTGTAAAGAGTTCATGATTCTACTCTTTACTACGCTATGTAATTGTTATAAATTGTCACAACTTGAATTGTTGTTTTTAAAAGAGTGTAACTATGCGTCGCACACAATGTATTTGAATATAGACACTATAGTTAATCGATGGTCTTAAACCATTCAATTTGGAATTTTTATATGATAAATGATCAGTATACTTTACTAGAATTAACGTTGATAAACATGGTTAATAAAACTCTCATATAGAAATATTGACATTACTATATACTTTGATGAATTACATCTATCCCACGTTGAATGGTTAAAGGATAATAGTTTTTGTTATAAATATACCCCAACGATGTTTTACAAGCATAAACATCTATCCTCATTTTCCAAAGTTTTAAGCAAGGATTTCGGGGTTATACGAGACTATATGGTGACCAATCTTATGTTAGGTCAACGCTCCGAAACTCATTGTTTTGCTCGACACCAATACAAACGTTAATCAAGCAATCATATATATATATATATATATATATAATATGATAATGTTGGAAAGAATTATATTATAACTCATGCGTTGCATGTTAACAATCATGGTGAATACAATTGATATTATTTGGTCGTAGGTAAACTATGGAAAGTCAACCCACTGCATGATTGTATTATTGAGGCCACGTAGTTTTCTCCTGGCCATGCACTGGTCGTATATAATACCCAGCAACCCTAACCCTTGGCTTATTTTTCCTCTACATTTTGCGTTGGCCCTTCGGGCTGCTCTACAAGCTCTCATGGCGGTCGTGAGATCCTTCTGGTTCTAAATTGTTGTGAATCTTGCTTATAGTTACTTCAGCCTCCTATATTCGGTATTATTCCTTTCTTTGTACTATGGCCTTTACCCTGCAAGGATTCGTTGCTTGTTTCTTTGCTCTTGCGTAAAGTCTGTGTGTGACTTCATTATGCCTTCATTTCGTGGCCTGCCACTTCAATGCAACGTCGTGTCTCAACTGCTGTTAATGTACTCCTACCATCGTTGTAGGGTTTGAAGCTTCATATTCTAGCTTTTTTGTTGGTGACAAACTAATTACTAAATTGTTTACTTCCTTTAACAGGTATATATTAGTTCTGTCTTTAGAAGGAATTATTTATCTTAAATTTATGATTACAATATTTTTTTTATTTAGAAAAGTAATTTCAAAACTAAGTACTGTGTTATGCACTTGCAGGGCTTGTAACTTCTTCTTGTGAACAATGTAGGTTGCATCATGAGCCCCCATTGTCTTTGTCACCTGCGAGTATGAGGGTTTGGATTCTCCTTATGCTGGTTGCGGTGTTGTTGTTCCTTCATGGCTCCATAACCTTTACTTCCAGGTGATGTAACATTTTAGAGTTTAATACTAAACTTTGTTCATAGTTTTCAATTTTATAAACAAGTTTTTAATTACCCCTTGGTTTCCACTTCTGCACGGATAGTTTGTCGTAACATAAAAGGCAGAAAACACCTCTCAAAGGGACCAGCATTCAGGCTACAGGTAATCCCCGGTTACAAAAATGGTTCTCCCTGCTTGTTTAGACTTTAGGAGAAAGTTTGCAATTGGACGAAGTTACGACAATGTCTTTTCCAGTATTGGGTTGTTGTTCTTCAGTTTATTAGTTTTGTTATTTTGATTTTTAAACCCTTGCTTTGAGCAGGGTGATTCTGGCTCAATGACGTGACTTGTAAATCTCTCTTCTTGTATATAAGAAAGGATTTACAATGTTGTAAATGTTAATATAAATTTTGTTAGTGTTCGTTTAATGAAACCCCATGTCACGACATGGGTGCCCAGCTCAGAGCTGGTTTTTGTACTCTATTTAAGTTTAAGCCTCTCGGCCTGTTAAGCAATACACAATCTTCTTTAAACAAAGGATTTTCCTTTGAGTTTGGACTCAGTTTATCTCAAAGTTATTTATGTGACTCTATGTGCTTAGATTTATTACTCTATTTGATTGTGAAATACATATATACTGTTTATTAAATATTTTGCATAAAGAATATGGTTAAAGGCTTGAAGATTGTTATTCAATCATATTATATAATTATCTTACTTACAGGCTTAGAAATTTCAAGCTAGGGTTTCCTAAATAAAACCCTTGTTGTTGAATAATTCTTTTAATTTATTTAAAAGGGTTTCTTCACTTGTAAAACAAATATTGTTTTAAATTAAAATTATTATCTGTATATATCTTTTTATTATAAAGATTGTAACCAGTCTATAATAGTGCAAATGTTCAATGATATGTTTCAAATAGTAGAATTTTAGCTTAATTGGTTTTCTTTTATTAAAACAAAGAAAATAATAAAGAGATTCGACCTTGTACTTGCTCTTCTCGTATACACCTGTTAACAATTTCAGTTCAGCTTTTACATAGATATGTAATGTTAAAATTAATAATAATCCTACTCTTATTGTTTTACTGAAATGTTAACAAGGATTATATTAGAGTTATTCGTAAACATCAATTTAGTAACTAGTTTGTTTTTGATAAATAAATAATATTTTTCATAAAACCCTTCTTATTTATAATAACTTATTGTTTGGGTTTGATTAACAGTATAAATAAATAAACTAAGTATTTATAGTTTCTTTCTTGATACCATAATTATTTTTCATATCATTTTCCTGAGTTAATAGTATCTGTTAGTCTTAGACTATTATGATTACTAAATAAACTATATACTTACTAATTTATACCTTTGTTTGAATCTGAAAGTAAACAAATAGTTTAGCTGTATTTCTTCTACTGCATAAGCAACATGTTAATAAGTAAAATACAAAGAAAATATATATGTAACCTAACACAGTTTACCATCCTACATGTTTTAAATTCAATCAGAAAACAATGTATTGTGTGTAAGCATGACCTATTTTCTATTAGGGTATTTATTTATAAAAAGATCCTTCTACCTGTGCTGAGTTATTGCCATTTCTTTTCCAGTGTACTTACATACATAAACTGGTTAACAATAACATATATGAACAGGTTATTGTTCTTTTTTGATAATAATATACATACAGAAATAAGTTACTCTGATATTATGAAATGCATAATACATCTATTCATTTTAGATGCTTATCATATCCTTCATCTATTTTAAATACACTGCCTATGCTGGAGTACGGTCTGGTCCTTCCAGATGTGGAAAAACGCAAGTTAGGATTATTTTTCATCTATCTCAGATTCATTCTTTCAATAAACTAAAATATTACTAACTCTAACAGTTCACAACTAAACATTTAACATTCATTAATCAGTCAGACTCGCATTTAACCATCTAACATAGTAAAACAAAAAGACTGCAGAACCTGATTAAGCTGGACAACGACAGCATTAGGAGGCCATTCCTCCCTACCAAATCCTAGAGAGCGCTCAAACAACGTCTCCTCAGGACCCCCGAGCCTGTTCCTGGTGTCCTTGGCTGAGAACTGGTGGAGCAAGCAAATAATAAACTAGTCCAATGACTCCGTAATGATTCTGCACACAACAGTAAGATCCTTCAGCTGAAAATCTACACTAGATCACTCAGCAGTTTAACCCCTCAAACTCTTTCCACAAATTCCCTTGACATTGAATTCTCTGAAGTTCATTCACCTGAATGATCACTTCCCTAGAAAATGAGCATCCTCAGCTCTCTTCAATGGGAATTTTTATAAGATTACCTAGGTCTTTTGGGTCAGTTTGTCATTAATTGAGCCACCTGCTCTGATCCCACTTTCTTGGAGGATCATGACCCCAAATGTATGGAGGTTTCCACCTGCAACAGTTGGAAGTCTTTGAGGATGCTACCACATGTCTGTTTGCTCTCCACCTAGTCTCCTCCACCAACTTGACCAGTAAACACTCTTTTAATAGATCTCATAAGTTGTTGTCTCTATTTATTTATAATTAAAATATTCAGAAAGACATTCAAAATCCTTGACTCAAGTGATTCATCAATTACAACTTAGCATAAAATTTAACATAATGTATTTAAATAAAATCAAATAAGATAATATTATTTTTGAAAAATTGGGGCACGTGATAGGGTGGGGTCTAAAAAACATATTCTTATTCTCCAAATCTCTAGTTGCAAAAGGGGGATAAAGATTGTTAAATACTGAGAGTCTATGGACTCAGATTATGATCCAAAAATATATTGGTCCTGAAATGGTGGAGGATTGGATTCAGAATCCTGGAAAAACACATGCTCGGGGCTCAAGTTTTTGGAAAGTAGTTGTAAAATCCTTTGGGGTCATTGAGGATAAACTGGCTTGGATTATTGGGAATGGTAGGCATCTCATAGTTGGGGAGGACCCGTGGGTCAGGTGTAACCAAGAACATACCCTTCAGGATGATACAGTGAGGGCTCTGAGACATAGAGGAATTTTCTTTCTTAGTCAACTCTCAGCTCCAGCTTAGGTGAATCGATGGGAACAGAATTGGATTCGAGAAAGATATTTGGGACTCCCTGACAGGGAATGTAGGGAGTTGGAAGTGTATTTTAAGGTTTTGAACCATGCACAAATTAAGCTTCATGATCGAGATGATGTTCTCATTTTGGACGTGGATCAGACTCGGAAATACACTCCAAAGGAAGGGTACCTTGTACTCAATGCTGATGGTATGAATAGGGTTGAGGCTTGGTGGTGGAAATATCTTTGGAAGATAAAATGCCCTCCAAAATGCTGACTCTTCATGTGGTGTGTTCTTGAGAACAATGCACCATGTTGGGATAATCTTCAAAAAAGGTGCTTCCAAGGACCAGGATGGTGCTCATTGTGTAAAAATGCAGAAGAATCGGTGGTACATCTCTTCTTACATTGCACATACATTAGAGAAGTATGGAGAGAATGCTCCAAGATATTTTGCATCCATTGCAACTGGGAGGGGTTAACCATTGTGCAGGCTTGGGAAAACTAGAGAAGAAGCAACACCTCATAGTCCAAGAAATCCCTCCCTTTACTTATTATTTGGGCTATGTGGCTTGCTAGGAATAATTCGATCTTTGCTAATAAAAGTTGTACTCTAGAGATCACTGCCAATTTTACCGGTGGGATTCACTTTGCTTTCCCACAGAACATAAGAGTGGAAATTTAGAGGACAGTATTAGAGGTTGAAATTGATAAGTCGGTTCCTTGGGGTTTTTTTATGGAGCTTCACAAGAAAATAGCTGAGAGTGGGTGCTATTTTTTTCCTTAGGGAGGATCACTCCTTTGTTTTGACGATGGGGCTAGGAGATGACAGTAACAACTATGCTGAGCTTCTCAGCTTGAAACTTCTCCTCATCTTTGCAATAGAGAAAGGGTACAAAACACTCAATGTTTTTAGTGATTCAATGAATGTGATAAACTGGATCAAGAGGACTCAAATGTACAGAAATTTGAGACTTGCAAACATTTTAGCTTCCATTTCAGATATCATTGGAACTTATGAATCATTTTCATGCTGACATTTCTACAAGGAGATTAACAGGGAGGTGGACAAGGCCTCGAAGGAGGGTCTACTATTGAAGTTGGGTCAATGGAAGATACTTGATCAAGGTGATGGTACATCACATGAATATTACCATAGGCCTCTCATTGAAAGGGTTGAACTATGATGAACACAGTTTTTGTCTTCTTTTTCGGTTCAGTGGTCTATTTCAGTTTTTTTGGCAGTTTTGGAACTTTCGGTTGGTCTATGGTACATTTGCATTTATTTTTTATTGATTGCAGTGAACATTTTACTGCTACTTCTGGAACATATTTCAGTATGTGGCTAGAACTTGATATATCAGTTTTTTTATATATGTGGGAAGTAGGGATTGTTTTTTGTCCCTTTTTATGTTTCTTTGTATGGACCTTTATGGTACTATCTGAATACACAAGTTTTGTATCTGCAAAATGTAATTTTGTTCTCGAAAGATGAAATGAAATTATGTTTTTTTTCCCAGGGAATATATATATATATATATATATATATATAAAAAATTTTGGATCGTTCATATAGATATAGTTTTTGGATCAAGTTCCAATATAATTTAATTAAACGTTTAAATGATTTAATTTGGTCATGCGATACATATATTAATGTCTTTGATGCCGCCATGTCTACGAGGAAAGGAATCCAGTAGTCGATCGCCTCTCAAAATCAGGGGTGGATATGGCTTTTGGCACTTGGAAATTTTTTGAACATAAGGAAGGGGAAGTCTATGAATTTTATCACAAACCTTTTGCAGAATCCCTTCCCACAAGACAAGTTGATTGAACAATTTGATAACTATACTCTCTTTTGGTAAAGAAACAAGAAAAAGATCCATTCTAAAATATACAAGTTCACAGGGATCTACTTCTCTGGAGATTTTTTGGCTCAATTTTTGGCACAGACAGAAATGTTCAGGCTATAGGTCTGAAATTTTTTGAAAACACTTTCAGACTCAGTATTTGGTTGTATTTTCAGCGGTATGCAAATGCATACAATTTCTGTAAATAATCTTTTGATCTAATATAATGAACAAGTTTTTTTCTTATGGGAAAAAAATATTAATGTCTTTGATGTTTATATACAATATGTTGCACTTGTGTTTAAATGATTTTCCTAAAGAACCACTTTAGGAATGTTCAATATGTTAGTTGATGTTTGTATACAATATGTTGTACTTGTGTTTAAATGATTTTTAATCATTAGAAATGTTCAATAAAATGCACTTTAGGAATATTAGTTAGGAATGTTTTCAATCATTTAGGTGGAATAATATATGATATATGTAGAATATTCAATAAAATGCACTTTAGGAATGTTTCCAATCATTGGGAATGTTCAATAAAATGCTCTTTAGGAATGTTAGTTAGGAATGTTTTCAATCATTTAGGTGGAATAATATATGATATCTGTTGAATATTCATTAAAATGCACTTCAAGAATTTTTTCAATCATTAGGAATGTTCAATAAAATGCACTTTTGGAATGTTAGTTAAGAATGTTTTCAATCATTTAGGTGGAATAATATATGATATATGTAGAATAGTCATTAAAAAGTACTTTATGAATGTTTTCAATCATAAGGAATGTTCAATAAGATGCAGTAAATATGAATGTTAGTTAGGAATGTTTTCAATAATTAAGGTGGAATAATATATGATATCTGTAGAATACTCATTAAAATGCAGTTTGGGAATGTTTTCAATCATTAGGAATAAAATTCACTTTAGGAATATTAGTTAGGAATGTTTTCAATCATTTAGGTGGAATAATATATGATATCTTTAGAATATTCAATAAAATGCACTTTAGGAATTTTTCCAATCATTAGGAATGTTCAATAAAATGCACTTTATTGATGTTTCCAATCATTACGAATGTTCAATGTTGGTTAGGAATGTTTTCAATCATTTAGGTGGAATAATATGTGATATCTGTTGAATATTCATTAAAATGCACTCTAGGAATTTTTTCAATCATTAGGAATGTTTAATAAAATGCACTCTAGGAATGTTAGTTAGGAATGTTTTCAATCATTTAGGTGGAATAGTATATGATATTTGTAGAATATTCATTAAAATTCACTTTAGGAATGTTTTCAATCATAAGGAATGTTTAGTAAAATGCACTTTAGGAATGTTAGTTAGGAATGTTTTTTTTCAATCATTTAGGTGGAACAATATATGATATATGTAGAATAATAATTCAAATGCACTTTAGGAATGTTAGTTAGGAATTTTTTCAATCATTTAGGTGGAGTAATATATGATATCTGTAGAATAATATATGATATCTATACAAAGTTACAGCCACTCGATACATTTCATCGATCAACTTGATGTACATATGTTCAACATTCTAAGAATAATATATCATATAATTTTACATCAATTTGATATACATGCGCTCAACAATATAAGAACAATATAAAATAAGTTTCATCAATTTGATGTACATAAGCTCAACAATGTAAGAACACTATCATACAAGTTTCCTCAATTTTATGGACATAAGCTCAATAATGTAAGAACTTGATCTATCATATTTAAGAAAAAATTATCAATTTGACATGTACATAAGTTCAACAATCTAATCTAACAATCTATCATATTTAAGTTTCAAAGAGGCACAGATCTCATGATTTGACAATTTCATAACATGTACTCAAGTGCAAAACATTATAACTTCAAGAACAATACATTTTTAAGGAATGTGCTTAAAAAATCATCAACACAATCTAGCTTAGAACTTATCAATAATCACTCTATTTGAGTGCCACAATTATAAAACCAATGAAGATGTCCTTCATGTAAAAAGTATGTATCATGTTCAACATGATTCAAATTAGAAATAAGATCATAAAGGAATGTCGTCTTCAATTATTCTTTCATGATCAACTTTTGACATCTTCCATCTTCTAGCTTTTACTTTTTTATTTGATTTGACTTCTATCAACTTTATGCGAGCTATGCATATCAAATGACTATATTGGCAGCATATGACATCAAGTTGATAGTCTTTAAAGTGAACGTCACTTTTAGTTTGATGTGTTTCTTAAAAAAATAACCTTTTAATATAATTGACCCTCTTTCATATATAAAACCTTTGTCATCATAGTCATCCAATAATTTCATCTTTCTCTCTGTGCATCACATCAAATAATATCTAACATTTTCATTGTTTCCTATGGGTGCAACCACAACAAATACATCTCCTGCACATAATTAAGAACATTGAATTTGTCAAATTCATCTTCATTAAATCAAACAAATTTTACACACACACACATATATATATATTTGGCATTCAAGTAAAAAATATTTAAAATAAAAATTGTCAAATTTATTAAAGTATACATAAAATTACCTTCTCTAACAAGATAAAAAAATTCTATCACCATCAGTTGATATTGCAATGTCCTCTAATTCCAACTCCTCAAAGCTTGCAAGTGGCATTTTTCCTTTTAGATTAATTCCATTGTGTTTCCAAGGTTTAACATAATTGTCATTGATGTTTTCACAATTGTCTATTAATTATGTGTCCTCCATGCAAATAGGACAAAAGTATGTTAGCTTCCTACTATCAAATGAAAACACATTTTAGAAGGTTTTTGTTTTGGTTGAGTGTAAATCTTGAGTTCCATGAATAGTGCTAGAATCATATTGGCTTGATTTTTTTATATCTTGGATTCCAATATGCCAAAAAAACATGTCCAACATAAACAATTTACATGTACATGTGAGTAAAGTGTTACTAGATGTACAGATTAAAGTCATTCCAAGTTGAATAATTTTGTTTTGAAAACAAAGTTCATACCTGCGCACATCCTTTGATTGTCGATTGCAATCATGGCTGAGATTTACATGAAACCATTGAACAACTTGATCAGCACACACAAATCAATCGACATAATGGTTCATTTGATACCTTCGAAGTACTCGTTTTACACATGTCCCTGCACCATTGTGCTCTTCTTTTCCATGACGAGTTTCAAAAAAATTCCAACGACGTTTAGTATTTATTTTTTTATGAAGGATACTTATCCAGAAGAATGATCGTGAAGATTTAATTTTCCATGCACATCCATCTGACCATATTCAATGTCCACTCATTACAACTCCACATGTTTTCAATGAACCATAAATAATATCAAAACAATGTTGCACATAATGTGTATCATGCATGTGGGTATCGCTGATATAGAAATGATATTCCTTGATCACATGTCGATTGTCATTCGTGTTTTCTATATCATCGACGTTGTGTTGAGAATGTCTATATAGAACATGGAGAAATATAGAAACTTGGTCAGAATGACAATATTCACTTTGTATTTCTTTTTGTGCTTCAAATGTGTAATTCTCTGTGAAATCAACCACAGAAAAAATAGTCCCTACTGGAAAAAAATCATGTGATTGTTTGAATTGTATGTCTTGTCAGCATGCTCTATGCGTGTTAGGATATTTAACCACTTAGGAGTTAGTTAAGATCAACTTGTGTAATATATCCGTTAGGTAAAAGTGTGTTTCTTTAGTATGCATTAGTATGCATTTGTAAATATTCTAATCCAACGGTCACGATATGTTCTAGACATAGAGTGATCTGACGGTTCAACTTCTCTTAGATCATACCTACCATTGATCCGTGGCTTAACACCCGATTGGTCTATGATCTCTATTTAAAGAGCATAGAGGGTCCTTGGCTAGTTGATCGATTATGAGAAGCTCATGTAACTTTTTTATTTTGCATAATAAATTGCTCCAAGTAGCTATTTGGCTAGGGCCATGGATTGTTTCCCTCTCGAGGGTTTTAACCACTTGACAAACATTGGAGTATTGATCTGTGATTTGTTTGTGTGAAGCGGTTGTTCTTGGTGTTCAGTCCTTTGGGAGTACCCTGTGTACCCTAACAATGTGCATGTCTGATGTATTTATAAATTTCTTTTTCAAACTTCTTCAAAAACTCTGTAACATTGAATTTATCCGCTTATAAATCTATCCTTTTTGAAAGAGTGTTTGTAGAACTCGTAGAATTGTGGGAATAAGTGACATATTCATATCTCTTCCAATCAACTATTATATTTGACAATGAATGATCATTAATATCAATAGGATATTTATGGTGGAATAAAGATAAATTTCCACAATGATCACATTTCTTTCCACCGACACATCTTTTGTTGTAAAATATCTCGTGACTATCTCTTTCACATAAAATTTCAGATATAAAAGCACGAATTGTGGAAGGAGGTGAATTCAGCCAAAATGTTTTACCAAACCGAAGGAATGTGTCATAATATAATTCAAACTCAACATGATAGCGACAACAACATGTATCACGAATAGTGATAGGTCTAACATAACATGGCTTCTGTTGTACAAATGTATTGATTAACAAATTCAATTCTCTGTGTTCATCTTTTAATTTATTGAACAATTGTATTTGAGTCATCTCCAATATATGTTTTGGATGAATTTCATACTGATTTCAAGATATTCTTCATCGTATCACATCCCTTGCATTTGGTGATATATGATAATTTGTCGCCCAATATTCATGCACCATAGCTTTAACACTTTCATCGACCCTATCTTTATAGGGTTGTTCACAAATAATTTCCCAACAAGAAAGCTCATCATTTGCATCTATTTGTAGTCAAAAAAATTTATATTTGTACAATGTTTTCTGTGAAGTTCCAATAACCTTTGTCATCTGCATTTTCAAACGTTTTTGTCTAATACTAGATGAAATAATTGTTTTTTGTGTTATTCTACGTGCAACACCAGTATCTTTTTTCTGGATTTTTCAATAGTTTTTATTGCATTGACTATATTTTTGAACACATTTTGGTTACCTTTGAATATTTTGTCTTCTTTTGAATACCCAATAATGACCAAGATTCCCTCAACTTCTTGGAGACTAACAAACACCTCAAAATTTGAGCTTGTGTTGCCACTGATTATTTTTCTAGAAATTATTCATGCATCTTTTCAGCATGATATCATACAATATGGTAAGGTGTCTTGAATGTCTTAAACATATTCAACATCTTTAATGTCTTCAATGTCTTTAACATACTCAACATTTGTATCTGCATTTGGAAATTATTTTCAAAAATACAATCATTTACAAAAACCAGTTACTGCATTTAAAAAAAATCTACAATATTTGTACATACCTGGTTCAATTTCTTCTTGAGTTTGATTTTGAACATTCATATCATCAACATTTTGATCCAAGTCTCTAATTACATCATCATTAGTGATGTATTCAATATTTGTACTCTTTTGTTTCTTTTTTTTTATGGTATTTGAGTCTTTGCTTTTCATTATGCAAGGCATCATCTCGAGTGCAATCACATTTCCTCTTTGACACTCTTTTGTTTCCCATGATTATTCAATGCATACCTTCACCTTAGAATAAATTTCCCTCAAGAGAATTGTAATCATCAAAGAAAAAAACTCACCTTAAAAGACTTGTCCATAAAATATTGCTCAAAATAATTAAGAAAAAAATGCACCATAGAATAAATTGGTGCAGAATTTTTAAGAAAATTTGTACCATAAAATATTTCCCAGAAACATCTTCAGTAAAGAAAAAAAGTCTGCACCTTACAAGATAATTTCTAAAAACACTTTACTATAAAAATTTTACCATTAAAAATAAGATTTTACCATAAAAAATAAGATTTTACCATAAAAAAAATTCCCAAAAGAATCTTTACTATCAAAGAAAAAGAGCCTCCATCTCAGAAAATAGTTTCTAATAACATTTTACCATAACAAATTTTCCAAAAGAATGTTTGCTATCAAATAAAAAGAGTCTTCATCTTAAAAGATAAGTTTTAAGAACACTTAGCAGAAAAAGAGACTTCGTGTGTAACTGTGTAAAATGGTGATCTTTTAAAAAGTGCGAAAAATATGTGTATACATGATTCTTATAAATATGAGTCGAAACAGGTTTTCAAAAAAATACTTAAAGTTTTTTTCGGCCGACGACAAAAATTCAATAGGGTTTTTCGGTTGAACTCTTTTTCGTCTGTTAAAACTAAATTTCGACTGAGAGATTAGTTTAGCTGAAAACTTGTAAATTTTTAGCAATGGTATTCCATCCCATTTCTAACTCTTCTTCCAATTTCAGAGAGATCAAATCATATCAAATATTTACAATTTCTCTTCACAAATAATGCATAATTCAATATACTTTATATAGATGTGAATTTTGTTGAATTTGGTGTGATCCACTAATTTTATCTATTATATTTCTTACAAGGTGTTTGGATTGCTTCAAATTTTAATAGAATTCATTGAAATGAAAATTCAATAACTTCTTAAAGACATGATGAAAAAAATGGGAAAAATCATGGTAGAGAACATTGATGTATTGTCTTCGAAAGGGTACTTTTTTTTTTGAATTGGAAATTAGAGAAGATGTTGTGTCAAAATAAACATGTGAGTTTTATACTAGTTTTTCATATTGGTCCACTTCAAAAAATTCTAATAATTATTGCATGCGGCTGTTGGATACAAAATTATAGAAATATTTTAGTACAATCTGTCTAGATCACCCCCCCCCCCACCCCCTGCCCAAAATAGACACCCAGATTCATGATTTCACCCCACTTCAATTTGGCCATCAATTTAACAATGGAATGAAGTATACCTACTCATAGTATCTAGCTTCTTCCAAATATTTTTTGAGACTATGCTCAAGAGCCTTGTATTCCTAATTTAGATGAACACAAACATGATATTACCTCCCAAACCTTCACTCAAGTGTGATTGTAAGGGAACTCAAATCACAACAACATGCCTTCCTCTCAATTTAGGCCGACTCTTCGTTGGAACAAGGATGGAATCCTTAAGTAAAGTGTAGCATAAAAATTAGAAAAAAGATGGGATAGTGGAACAAGACCATTGCCAGTCCAACGAGTAATGGATTCAATGATCTGCAAACAAGAGGGTTTGCATACTATGTATAAGATGTATTCAATCCATGCATTGATGTGCCATGACTAGTCCAAAACATATTTTTGAATTTATCCTATAGTAAGTGATGTATCCCTTATACAAGATGCACTGCCACAACCATGAAACTGATGCCATGGAATAATGTACAACCATATAATAATGTGTAAGGAAAAAAATAACATGAATCCATAAGTAAAGGGGATGAAGTAGAATATCCCCAACAAATATGGCATCTTCAAACACAGTTCCATAACATTTTCCACTCCCAATTTGAAATTATAGCAAAAATTTCCCCAAGATTCAAGGTTCCAACAAGGACTAGGGAGGATTTACATCATCTACCATAATCTCTTCTCATATGAAAATTTAACCTTTAAAAGAGATTATTATAGAAACAAAATAAGTGGAAACGCTCACATATACCCTAACCTTCCAGGAGAAAAGTAAAAAAGAAAGATGGAAACCTCACATATGCTTACCCCTTCTCATTTTCCTCCTAATAGATCTTCAAATGGGATTAGAGAAGATATCCCAAAATCCAACAATGCCAAAACAAAAGATAAAGCTACTCTTTATATATAGTTCAATTCAATCCATTTTATAATAAAATATAATTTAGTGGTTTCTAGATCCACTAATTCCTCAAAGAAGAAATATTAAAAATACATAAGCAATAGAAAAGGTCTCCTCCAAGAGGGTGTTCTTCATCTTGGGATCTTCAACTAAATTTGAGAGATGTGCTAGTTGAAATAGGATACTTCCTCAAGAAAGAACTATCTCAAAGTGTGTATGTTGGCCATGTAAATGGATTTACATGCCATTTTTCTTTATTCTAAGTAGCTTGCTTCCTTAAATAATGGTCTTTACCTCATGAACAAGTCAAAACTTCATCTAAGGAATTAGCTCCAAAGGAGGTGTGCCCTGGAGGAATGTACAAAAATTTGTCATGTGTTTATGATTTCAATATATGTATCCCACTACTACCTTGATCCCTTCACCTAGAGCACTCCACAAAAGGGGGGTAGTAACTTGCCTTGATTGATGGGTGCTTTACAAATTTTCCAATAAAACAACATGAGATCCCAAAAATGTGGGGAACTTTTCAACTTAACAATAAAAATTTGACCATATCCAAGGGTTTAGATGCTACTTGTTTCTCTCTTGATTTAAGGAATTGCTAAAAAACTAATTATATACCCAGGAAATAGAGTATGAAACTATCTATTTAATGATTCCCTATCTAGTTGTCAAAGAATAGCTACAATGCACTTTCATTGTTGGTCATTTAGTCTCATAGTTGTTTCCTTATCTAGAATGAGTCCACCACAAATTTACCTTCTAACTATTGCTTTTGAATATGGGAATAGGATGACTACTATAGAGAGAAGTGATTTGGAGTCAAGCAATGAAAGTCTAAAATAATCTCCTCAACTGGTACACTCTTCTTATTGTTGTTAGTAATTTATTTTAAACCATTCTATAATTCACTCCCCTTAGTTGTCATATTGCATCGCCATTATTTTGTTAAACAATACGAGTCTAGTATAAAATCTTATTGGAACAAACCTTAAAAGGAGCGTCTCTTATTGTTTTGGAGATGAAATGAGAACATAAACAAACATATATTGCATCATTTTTTAAGCAAATAAAATTGACTTTCCATGGTAAAAGTACCATTCAACTAGTACACTTCTCTTCACTTAACAAGGTCAATTTTGATGCTTATAATATAACAATTGCCTTGTTGATTAGATAAGAATGAGTTTGATGCTAAAACCCATCCCTTAAACTACTACCTAAGAAATTTTTTCCCAACGCATCATTCACAAGACCTTGAAGCTTAAAAACATGTTTTTGTAAATAGATTGTTCCATCTCATACCTTCTAAATGAGGCCTTGTACGTGCAAATTTCACAATCTTGTTTGCAATGTAGGGTATTCCCAAAACTTGAAAGTGGATTTCCTTCTTTATTCAAGGTGTTGACTTTGAGGCTTCATGCAATATGCTCTAGCTAAAGCTAAACTCTCCCTCACGTTTGCAAAAACAAAGGGGATTCATGTGTTGAAATTTATCATTGACTTTGGACACAATTATGTCCAAGCCAAGGAACTAGTTCCATATGCTATCTTCCAAACTAAGGTGCAAATTACATTTTGTTGATTTTGGAAAAAAAATAAACACTGGGAGGTGTTAATTTGAGATTTCGTTGCATTGAATTTGCTACAATGTATTCCAATCTTTTGTGTTGATTAAAAACATCCAAACCATTTCCTTTTAGTTCACATACATGTTGGAACTTCCCATTCCTTTAATCTACATAGAGATGAGCTTTTTTGTGAATGCCTCAATAGCTAAAATCCGATTTATAGGTGCTACTCACAATGTGTCAAATATGCCCCTTTAAATGCCAATATTTTACTCCCATTGTTGCTTCTTAAAATGCCTTCAAAATGAAAAAGCAGCTTACATTTTGGGTGGTAAGACATTCTCAATAAACATATGGGATATAACTTGGCCATCTATGGTCTTCTTACAAAAAATGAAAACACATGTTTCTAAATATATCTACAACCACATACAAGTTAAAATCATGAACCCTCATTGTTTGTGAAATCCCTCTAATGCAGTCCATAAAAACACTCTTCCATGGATTTGAAGGAGCTAGAAATAATGTGTACATGCCTAACAATTATATTGTCTAATTAATTAGTCCTTCCTTATTTTTTTTCAAAGTAGTAATAGAAGTTAACTGTATAATGAAAACATGTTGATTGACACCATTCCATAATCCACATGTATATAGGGTTATCTTTTTCAATAACTAGCTAAGGATAGGCCCTAGACCTTGAACTTGAAACAACCATGCATAGCTTATGATGGATCATTGGCATAATTGGATTTGGTTAGGTCATAGGATTTCGTTCACTCCCAATTCAAAGTGTATTGGCGTTGGAGTACATTGTTGCTTAATAGTCATACCCAAAATATTTAATTATGACATCCCTACCCTATTGTATCCCTTGTCACATTTAACCTAGCATTTAATAGAGGTACGTACACGTGTATAAATGTTCTATGTGGAGTATCAAACCATCAACAATGGTTTTGATATTCCCTTGTGGACTCGCGGTGTGAATAGATAGTGGTTTGGAAGGATACTATCTATGAGTGGTTTTGTTAATGGGCTCGATTTACCCTGTGCATCCATCAGGTAAATTTTTCCATGGACGTTGGTTTGACACTCACCCTCCTGAGCTGGTTATGCCCCATCAATAGTTGAGTAAGGTAATTCTCTAATTCTTACATGTTCTTCATAAATTTTACATGTTAATTTATTATTAAAGACCATAATATCATTATAATTACATTCAACAGTTTTCTTGGTTGTTATTACATGTTTACTCTTCCATTTATATTTATTGTGATTGAATCTCAGGGAGGATTTTCCACTCTTACATGCCATTGTACAATGATTACCAGGTAATTTATTCTATACTATAATTACTATGAAGATAAATGTGAATGTACAATGAGGATTTCTGTTTCACTGTTATTTACCCCTACGCATTCTAGGAGTTTAATTAAGCGTATTATATTTTGTTTCCTTGAGGGTCGTACCCTTGTAGGGTTTTACTGCAAGTACTATGCTACCTTCTGGAAAAACTTCACCCTCATTAGGTACTTCTTGAGGACATTGGATACCATATTTAACAAGTACATTGGAAAAACAAAAAAGAACACAATAATTTAGCTCAACTTCTGTCTTGTCATATTACTTCCACACAAAATCACAGGTTCTTCAAAACAGTTCATAGATCAACAAGTGCTCTTCAAAAGTACTCCAAAGGCCACTTAACACTTACAATTCAACATTTACTTATAGGCTTGTGCCTTTACATTCAAGGTCCACTTAGGCATCTTCATAACTAACTCTTAATTGATTCTACAAAATAATGACCAATATCCACAAAAATATGGTTGAAAACTATAAAAGGTGACACAAAATATATAAAATATTATATTTTATGTCTTGCGTTCCATCTTCCACTTGTGCGGTGTCTTTGAGCTTGTGTAGCATCCGCGATGTTGCGCAACTAACTTGTCCCAAACCCCTTGCCAACAGGCTCCCAACACAATCTTGTGGCTCGCCCTCGAGCCATGCTAGCTAGACATGGTGTACTCAATAATTTTGAGATTGAAATCCTGATATTGCTGAGTAATCGCCTTGACCTACACTTTAAATTTGTCAGCTATCTCCTAGCTTGTCGTCAGATTATGTGTGACTGGATGCTTGACCATTTTCTTGGTGATCTCCTTTTTACCCACGGGGACTTCACTTAGTGAACATCTCACATAGCACGTGCGATCGTGGGATATTAAAGAATACCCTTAATTTCCAGAGATATTGACCCAAACTCTTTTTTTTGAAACCCCCTCCCAATACTTAAAACCTCCTCCTTGCCCTTTTTATACCTCAATACTTATAAACCACCCTACCCACCCCCACCTTAAACCCCTCATCCCCCCAATACCTGCAATATATTGGTTCAATTTTTAATAATTTTAAAACCCACAATATGAACTAACGTGATAGGATATTGGTCAACAAGTGAAGCCCCCATGTTTTTACCTTCCTGTAGCGCAAAAACCACTTTAACAAAAAGCTATGATAGAATCTCTTCAAACTCATCTAGCTGTGTGATGCGTCACTGTCACCTTTCTTGCGCCTTCGCTACCCGTTGTAGCATATCCTTTAGCTCCGCTAACTTGGTGATCTGAACCATCGATGACATTGTTCTAAGTGTCGTCTTCAAGGTCATTAGCTGCCCTTCTGCTTCCTGCAACTTTGTGGTTAATTGATCCAACTGCTCATCCTACAATACGATTACCCAAAACTACATAGTCACATATGTCACTTTCTTTACCTCTTGCTCCATCTCTTCGAGCTGTGTTGTCAAATATTCTATAGCACTCTTCCGCTATGCTATTTGATCTAGTGGCGTGGTCAGGTGCACCAAGGCCTCCAAAATGCTATTGGTCCGCTGCAACTGGGTAATGATGGCCCCAATCCACTATGCTCTAGCCACCACATCCAGCTTCGTGGTACTCTCTAATACATACTAACAGGCGTCTCCAACTGCCTCTTCCAACTTTACTCGGTTATCCCAGAGATGTGCCTTCTCAACTACAAGACGATCTTGTTCCTTTTTCAGCTCTGTGATCTCTTCGGTGCTCTTTTCCTTCAATTCCTATTATGATTGCTTCAATGCTTGGATTTCGTATGCTTTCTCTTCCATCAAATTGTCCTTTTCTTGCTGCAATTCCTTGACCTCTTTCTGCGCTTTCTCCTCTTTCTCCTGCGACTGCAAGAATCGATCGCTGATTTCATTTTGTCTGTCTGCCAACTCCTGGTTGGAAATGCGTTGCATGTGTACCAATGTATGTGTGTACAGCATGTTGATATCCAGTGATATGTCTCGCAATTGTTGTAGGGAGGTATTCAAATCCTCTCTTCCAGCGTCAATCACAGTCGAGGGAATTTAAACATTCCTAACTCGCGGCTCAATGTTGATTAACAAGGAATTTGAATACATTTGGATGCATATATATTTTAAAAAAAACATGTATAATACCAATTTAGCTGTAGAAAATATGAAAACATAGGTATAACCATTTAGTACACATATAACATAAATAAATTAGTATCCATAACTTATAACAAAGTCATCAAATGATCCATGAACCACATCAACCTTCAAGTTTCAACAAATAACATTTTCCATCAAATATCATAAATTGGAATAGGGAAATTATTGGTAGATTATATCAGGCCTTAGAAAAAGAGCTTGAACTAAAAGTTGGAATTGGGATTGTAAACATGCAAGCATCTCCTAGGACAAAGAGAATTGCTCTATTCAAGAATAGGAAAAATTTCATTTCAATAGTTTTGTTGACCTATAAATATCACTAAAGTCTGAGAGGCACCTTTGTCTATCCATAAATATGGCCAATCAGTGAATTCAATTAACACAGTGGATTCTTCCAGCTTCAGAGCCTCTCTAGTAGAGAGGTAATTATTTGCAGGAGAATTCTTAACAAAATGAACCGGTAAAATTTGTCCTATACAAGAAGAAGGCAGTGGCTAATCTTCTCTTTTCATGATAGAGGAAAGAGAACCTATCTTTGTTCTCATGATAGTTAAGGAATCTTCCAAAGAATATTGTGTTTTGATATACAAAAAATAAACATATATAGATTCAATGCAGTGCTATATATCATGTATGGATAATGAGTCAATAATAAGTATCAATAAACTTTCTCGTCAAATGGAAATTATAGGCAATGCGACTATCCAGTTGTAAAATTACTAGAAGGAAGAAACATGGATACTTTCTTATGCGTTTAGTTTCTGCTTAAAAATGAGTGCTTAAAAAAATATAGAGATCCATTATAAAAAGGTGTCCCATGTAACACCTTTATAAATTAAGGTAATCACTCATCCTATAACTTCTTGAAAGAAACAATGAAATCCATAACTTTCCATTAAAATGTTCCTCCATCACAGTATAAAAAAACAAACCTTGTCAACCGATTGATCTCAAGGAAATGATTATGTAAATCAACTTCATATGGTGTAATATTACATGAATCAATGCAAGACCAGTGTTGACGCAATCAATTCCTCATGTTGGACCAAAAATCTCAATTATACATAAAAGTCTATAAAACAAATCTAACTTTGTAAAAACATATCATTCTCAAACTTTTAATCACTCTAATACAATATAAATATGGGTTAAAAAGATAGAGACTTACCAAATGTCAGGATAGGAATGAATAGTTGCAAAATAAATTCCTTTCATTTGGTTATTGGTGATGAAATCTGTCCCCATAGAGAAGCCTAGATTGATCTTGGTTTTGTATTCTCCATAAAATCCTTCTAAACTAGCCTTTAGAAGATGGTTTCAATCAATGGATTTTACATGGCTAGTCATGTCCTCAATCCATCCCTATTTTCTCATCACAACCAAAGAACTACCATGTTTAATACTCATAATTCTCACACACGATCATTACTAGAATAATTAAGTACTAGAAAGCAAAATTATAAATTGAACCCTAGCAAACTATCAATAGACAAGATATAATAACTGCACATTGTTCAACAATAGAAACAAGACCTTAAACATAACATCCTTGTTTGAATCTAGGGTAACATTTGTTTTCCATTTTCCAATTCTGATTCAAAGACAAAAGGTGGTAGCTGGTCTGGATGGTCCTTCTAGAAGGATCACCTTGACAATGAAGCTCGTTCTTGAGCTCCCATGCAAAGATTGTAGGGTCATCCTTGTAGGCTATAAAAAGGATAAAAGGGAAATCCAAATAACAAAAACCATCAAAACCAAGCATGGTATATGACATGTACATGTCTCCAAAGTACTTGATGTTGAAGTTTAAGGATTAGATGAGTTTTTAATTTAAGTAGTAAACTTTAATGCATGAACATAAAAAATCAAATTCAGAACAATACTGCTCTAATAAAATTTGAACTATAATAAACAAACTTAATTTTCATCTCTTTCAACTTGACGCTCCATTAGTCACTGCGTTCAAATTGTTCCTCGATAATCATCAAATGCCATGTACATTACCAACATGATAAGATAATGTATAGTAGGTATCAATAATAAAGAATCATAACCAATATTTGAATCAACCTTATACTCAGATATTTCATATTTGATCTTGTCACCGAAGGGACAAGTTAATCTAGGAAAACATTTTATGTACCTTGAGAGAGAGCCTAAGAGGGTTAAAACAAAAGCATATTGACCTAGACTTCTTAGTCAACAAGCACAGTCATACCCAGTACAATCATGTTGGGTAAGGATGCAGTCACATATTCTAGAGACACATAGTCATGCTTGAAAAACCACAGTCCACCCATAAAGTGAAACTCATTGTCACGTTGGGGAATACCCCACAGTCCACACAAGAAAACAGGCTCATGGTCACGCTAGGGAAGGACCCGCAGTCCACCCAAGAAAACAGGTCATAATCATGCTGGAGAAGGACCCATAGTCCACCAAGAAAACAGATCACGGTCACACTGGGGAAGGACCCATAGTCCACTCAAGAAAATAGATCACGGTCATGTTGGTGAAGGACCCACAGTCCACCAAGAAACAAATCATAGTCACGCTAGTGAAGGACCCACAATCCACCCAAGAAAACAATCACAATCATGTTGGAGAAGGACCCACAGTCCACCAAGAAAACATATCATGGTTGTTGGGCACCGTTTTTGACCCCTTTTTGCCTCTTAGATATCTTTCATTTCCTTCATAAAACATCCATATTGAGTAGAAAGCTTTAAAGATCATCCATAAACCTTGGTTAAAGAGGTATAATGTCATTTCTTGCTAATAAACTGAGTTTTGAGACTTTTTAAGCATTTTAACTAGAATTTTCACTTAGACTACGGGATGTACTAACTTCCCGTATTAACTCCAAGATTGAGCATTTGCAGGACAGCTAGGAGGGAAATGGAAGATAGAGAATGGATCCTTAGTGTCCATAGATGGATGAACATTCAACGGTTAGGTGATGTGGCCTGTACAGATGTCAAGTCAACTTCAGTCAAGGGAGGCCACCTGTTCTACATCCAGCACAAAAGAAGGAACAACTTTGATTTTGTGGAGTCTCACGATTCTGATGAGGATCTCGTTAGCTATTCTCATTAATTAGTTGCAGAATTTTATCATTTCTAGTTGTGTTTCGAATTTGTATAAATCCCTCACAAGACAATGAAGAATCATCACGATTTTGAAGAGGAACGCATTTTTGCTTCTGAACTACGTGGTATTACTGTGTAAATTTTTTTATGGTGAATGCATATCAAGTTTTAGTACTGTAAATTTTTACTGAGTGTGGAGCAAGGCTTTGGAGGGCCCCCATTGTTGAGTTCTCACACTTTTACATTGCCGGTGTAGCGATTTGGTGATTGCAGAGATTTCCTGTTGATGCAAGTTAATTAAATCGTGTTATTGGTATGTGTTAAACCCTATAGTTTCTAGTTTATCATTGCAGGATAAATTCAATTAAGTTTCTGATCGATTTCATTACTGATCTGTTCTTTCATTTCATGGTTCAAATTACAATTTCTATCGTGCTGTATATCACTGGCAATATTGGATAAACGTTGTTCTTTTACTGATTAAATATTGGAAGCATGAATGGATCAGACCACGATATTCTGAGTATTATATATTGCTATGTATTCAATGGTGAAGCGGTAAAGGACATTTACAAATTATGAACACTGTCTTGTAAGAGAAATTAATTGGTATTTGTTCATTCAGCGCTGGTAGAACCTTGTAGTCTGTAGCCTAGGTTTAGATTTTTTTTTTTAAATTGTTTTTCAATCTCAGTCCTTTTTGCTTTCCTAAATCAAATAATGTGTGCTTAAAAAGAAACAAATGAAATCACCCTTGAAAAAGGATTTTGTGTCTGTAAGTTGCAGTATTCTTTTCATCTGTCAGTAGATTTAATTCACAGTTAGCTAAATTCTAGATAAGTTTAGCCTCTAAGTCCTAAAACCTGGATGTGTCTCGAAGTTTACTGACCCGGATTGATTTAAATTTAAGTTCTGATTCACATTTGTAGATCAGAGCCCAACATTTTGGCGCCGTTGCCGGGGAGGCACTGTAGAAGCAGACTTAGGAACCTTAGTTTTCTGATAAAAACAAAAATTTCAAACAAAAATACAGAATAGGTTTTACTTTTATGTCAAGACTAAGAGACGAGAAAGGAAGATTTCTTAAAAACCCCCCAAAAACAGAATTAACAGGAGCTTCTCTTCCAAAAGGATTCATCTCAACAGTAGGTACTTCTAAAATGGCTGAGGAAGAGACAAGAAAAGGACCAACTGCCGAACAGAGAAGGGAGTATGAGAGGATGCTGGAAATAGAGAACAAACGCAGACAGGAGAGAAGAGAAGAAGAAAGGCGACATGAAAGAGAAGAAGAGAGGAGACATGACAGGGAAGAAGAAAGGAGACAAGAGAGGGATGAAACAACTGATCAGGAAGCCACTTTCAAATTCCCCATCCTGGATATTAGTATTATCTTAGGGGAAGATGTAAAAATGAAGAATATTCCACCCTCTGTTTTACCAAACTTCTATGGCCTGACCTCTGAAGATCCTGACTCTTTCCTATTCGAATTTGACATCTTGTGTCGAACATATGGGTATACTGATGACACCCATAAGCTCCGTCTTTTTCCTGCTACCCTTAAAGCAGCTGCCTTGAAGTGGTTTATGGGCCTAGGAGAACATTCTATTACTAACTGGGATGAAATGAGGAAGATCTTTCTTCGGAAATATCAGGCCTATTGCAGATCAAAGGATCTCAAAGATGATATCTTTGGAATGACTCAACAGGAAGATGAGAGTTTGGAGGAGTATTTGGAAAGGTTCTTATACAACTTACAAAAATCTAAATACAATTCTTTAACATCAGAGATGATTAGAACAATATTTCTGAAAGGGATAAGAGAAGAGTATTTAGATATTTTAAATGTTATGGGCAAAGGTGACATTTCTTACCTTCCATTTGATGAGATACAAGATTTATGTCAGAAATATTCAAGAGGGAAGGCTAGGACTGGAAAAAGAGACATCATTACCAAAGTAATTAAGGCTGCAAACAGTGGTATTTCTAGGGCTGAGCTTGGAAATCTGCTAGAAGATTTCAAGACTGATTTATTGAGTACATTGGGCACACAGGTTGAAGTAGCAAA